>JAVCKS010080271.1:0-10118 GCA_032273685.1 Pteraster tesselatus | reverse complement strand
AATATCGAAGATTAAATCCTGCGGGCAATGCGGGGGTTTACCAAGAGAAACATTCATGCCAAAGGCGAGGAAAAGCGTATGACTCATTTAATATTCCCATCAGTATTATTACTAATGTTATTATGGGATGTTTAAAGGGGTCTGTCTGTCTGTCTGTTCCTGGGTTTGCAACCCACCCACACAATACGCGAATCGCCGTGTGCGGCCGCATTAATATTAAATTATATTTATGAACATGTATGTAATAAAAACGGGCGTATGAACTTGTCTGTAACGAAACAATAATACCATGTCCAACCATCTCTCTAGTGGGATGGTCATCATCGATGCGAACAGCAACCTGGTCGAAAGTTTAACTCCACCAAATTCATTATACAGGCGCGCCTCCTCTTGAATCTGCAGGAGATTGTACCGAGTGAGGGCAGCATTCACACTGCTAACGAACGACCGAGTCGTGATGATATTCAGAGATTTAAAAGAGGATCCTAATTATTTGCACTCAGACGTTCCCCACCCACGTTCCGTTACGAAATTTTACGTAGGGTCTGAGCTCGAGAAAGGTTTCACTTAGAATGACACAAAATAGAGACGGGAACAGCCTAGAATTTCCTTCGCTTTACACATACTTGGTATTAAATTTAGATATTTTTGGTCTCCATTAGTTACAACCAATTAGCACGAAGCAGATCGGTTGACTCTGCACGGTCATTGAGTGCCAACTGGCCGAGATTTCTTCTCGTTGTACGTTTGGGACGTCCAAGTCGAGGTACGAAAGTAGCGACACCGTTTTCGAAATTTCTCCTCAGGATCTCTCTTTGAGTGATTCCATGCTTTCTGGCCAAAGCTCGCTGTTTTAGGACTGTGTTTCTGAGTGGAATGATCGGTCTCACCCAAGTAAATCACTCAATCGTGAATGAAAAAGTGAACATATACCAAAATACATTCCATATTAAATGTCAGGCCGGTATATACATTGAGACACGAGAAAAAAAAATCAGGAAAATATCGCAGAACACCCCGCCTTTAGTCTTGTAGAGTGTCCAAGAGATTTGGCGACGTAGATAACTTGTTACCAATCATAATGTTTTATTGCGAAAGTTTATTTTTATTCACGTGTATACAGTTATACACATGGGACCTCCTTCAGAAGACAGAGACACATACATTTTTAAGTGCACTGTGCCGTTATACTATCGTACACGCTAGATGCAGCGCTGGTTTAATGGCGTAAAGTGATATCTTAAGTACATTCGTGGAGACATTATGTATCGCAGTTTTTATTTTTACCATCCTTTGACGTACACAAATCGAATGAGGACTTTTGGATATAACTGGTTTCGGTGCTGTGTTTCTATTACACTTTTTTTTTCATTGAGTGCTGTTAAGACATTATTTCGTTGCGTATTATGGAATAGGTGGAAGCGAAATGTAATTAAAATCCTTCTTTGGACTGCACCACCAAAGATCTACTCTTTCCCGTGTCTCACTCTTATAGTTTTTAAGATTATCACATTTCCCCTTAGAGATACTTGATTTTTTTATTTTAATCGCAAATTTAATTACGCAGATCGTTCGCGCCAGCGGTGGATGAGAGCCAATACGCAACGTATCGGATTCCACTTGAATGGGAAGTGAAATAATCCCGCGTGATTTATTCTATATCATCGGAACAAAGCACTATTCGCGCCCGGAGTTGACAGCTGTATCTGCGGTTCTTTTTAACGGCGCTCGTCTGAGCACGATGAAGACAATCAATGATGGTTTGCGTTTTAAGAACCGATCGGGCCAGGTGTTTAAAAATGCGCACTTGACGCAACTTTATAATTATTTGGTTGTCAAGTCAGATCCCACCGCCATAAGGGACAATTAAGGTGTTCTACTGAAAACAATGCACCCAGTTAGCATATTCGTATGTTTGCTGTACATATTGTGTTGGTCGGGTGGTACTTTACACCTTCCTTCGTGAATTGGGTTTTCGTTGTTCACTTGACAGAATTATGCCGTTTTCATTACCGTATGCACATCATGTTTCGCCACAAAGGTTGCAGCAACCGCCAAGATTGTCTGCGAGCGAGACGCGGGCAGGTTATCTCCATTTTCGACCGCTAAACCAGAAACTGTAAAAGGGCGATGAACGCAGCCATTGTCCGCACTCCTGTTCAAATCCGTGACGTCAATCCCGTACAACGTCAAAACCTTCGCCCATTGGTCGTGATTCGTGCTGACGTGTGCGGTAAACGTCGCATTTATATTTTTAACAAATCTTTAATTGATTTTCCAAAAATAATGCAAGTTTAAATGTAATCATATATATTTTACTATGAATATTAAATACTTTAAGTTGGAATTTAGTTGGAATTGTTGTTGGTACTCTGAAAATCACTTTGTGTATACACGTAAAAAATGTGTATCTCCAAAGTTAATGAATTCAGTTATGCACGTGCGCAATTAATTGCATCATTCTGACGTGCTTAATCATGAATGTATAATTATGCAGGACCCAACCAGCGTTTTTTACAGTATGTTTGTGTATACCCTGTTGTTCTGATTGGTGGTTATATTTAGGTCATCCCGCCGGTAAAACTATGCACCCATTAGAGAGGTTTGATATGTCCCGTATCCGTTTTGCTGACACGCGTATGGCAGTCGACACGCGTTGCTACATTGCGTGGAAAGATTGTGTACAATCGATGCACGTCACACCGCGGCACACAGTGATGACGTATTCGTACGCGTAAACGGTCTCCGCGACGCGCGAAATCTCTCTCTCTCTCTCACTGTTTAGGACTTACCGTTTACAGTTTATTTAATTGAATGAAAAACAATATCTGACTTCAAAGCGGAAATACATCAATGCTGTCAATTAGGAGTTCATAAAATATAGGTGGTATGTACACTGACACAAATCGTACCCCAACATCAACACTGGCCCATTTACCTCCCTCCCCGGACAAATTTTTATTTCGTCCTTTGCAGTGTGCACATAATCTAAACAAAATCTCCTACAACCATCTAAACGAAATAAACTGACCTATTTCAGATTGCCAATTCAAAACATCCGTGTCCTAACTGAATGTCCTTCAACAACAACAAAGTCTCGTGTAGAAATTAGATTAGAGATGCTTTCAGATTCCGTCCAGTCGACAACAATCGTCCTGTTTTTCCCCCCGGCTTCGATTGGTGATCTGATTGATCCTAGACAGCCAGACAAACCTCTTCCGAGATAATGAAACATTCTCTTCGATCTGCTGTATCAGCAAATCCACGTGTGTTTGCTGAAGTAGCCATCAACGGGTTTAATTTCGATTTCTTGCTGTCTTGCGTCCACACAAAATATGGATTCAGTTGTACAGCGATGACTTGACATTTTGATGCCATGCTTTTTTCCGGATAAACGAGTCTGGTGGCATTTGACTCTCCCTCTGAGCGATATTACTATACCATTATGGCAGGGGTCGCCCTTAGCAGTGGTCCAAATGTCAGCTAAAACTCCAGCGGACCAGCTGAGACATGTCCCTGATTTGACAACAGATATCACCAAAAATTTCCTGATAAATTTTCCTGATTTGAAATCATATATCACCAAAATTTGGTGATATCTGATTTGACATCAGATATCACCAAATTTTGGTGATATCTGATTTCAAATCAGGAAAATTTATCAGGAAAATTTGGTGATATCTGATGTCCCTCCAGAGCCACCATACAAAAGGGTCCGGCTGGCAAGTGAAAAGAACAGAAACACTTCCAGGGTTTCCCTTAGCTGTTTGGTTCACTGTCCAACTGGACCTGTATGCTGGAATTATGACTGGTCCGCCAGTTTTGTTAACTGGTCATGTCTGACATCCTACCCGGATTATTTTGTGCACCATTAATCTGGATTCTGTAATCAATATCCCAACGACGATGGCCAATGTTACACATTTTCTTGAAATAAACCCGTGATTGGGCAGGCTTTGTTTCGGAATTGTTCGAGTTGTATTTAAACGTTGTTTACAATATATCAACGATTTTATATTATTATTTTGATAATGTTTGAAAGTATTTTCAACCATTCGTTCACTTTCTATGCATTCAGAACTATATGTTTTGTCAAGGTTAAAAGATTGTGTTGGAAGTTCTCGCTCTCTCTGACATTAGTGTCAGTTACCGCGTGATTGTAAGTAACGGTACCAAGTTGCACGACCAGGTGTTCGGATTCGGTCGGTTCAGTACCCACCCGTGAAACTACAATAGCGCCCCCAAACACTTTTAGACGGATGCCATTCTATGCACGTCATTGGGCGTGGCTTCGTCTGGTCGCAGCTACTGCGAATAAGCCGTTTTTCATAATATTATGCAAATTGTATTCATATAATTTTTCCAAAATGTTGCTCTTGACAACACCGAAGCCTGTCCGAGTGTAGCCCAAGACAAGCTTTGGGATTGCCAAGTGCCAACCTTTGTGGAGAAGGTATTGTCCTTCTGAAGTGCCATTTTACAGCGTAAAAGTGTTACAATGTAACAGCGCCCTCTTACACCAAAGAACGTCTTATCAAGACTACCATGGCTGCGGCCTCTCCAATCCACTTCACCGACGAAGGCAGATTGAAATCCAGATTGTTGCTTATCTGGATACGTTGGTCTTGTAAACGGGTCTCGCGACCAGTCCCGATTTCACACCGTTCTTTCTCTCGATTTCTCCCCAGATATTAAATCACTATAAAGACATGGCTTCACGCATCCTCTTGCTCTTCGTAGCGGCTATATGCGTTGCTATAGCAACAGCGGAGTACAATCAAGACGAAACAGACGCCCTCTACCAGTTGTACAACGACGCCGTGCAGAAACGGGGCGACGACAGCGGCCTAATGGACTTTCTGTTGCAGAAACGAGGCAGAGGCGCTTCATTACGGAGTAGGATACGTGGGGTCGGGGGTGGGGTGGGTGGGTGATTGGGAGGGGGGAGGCTATTGGCAGCAACGATGGTGCCCTGAAATTTGAGTAGACCGAGCTGACGTCACGTGGGAACTTTTAATGATGGGAAACGTTACAACTAGTGACGCGACCCTTGGTGCAGGACAATACCCAGCCAAGTTAAGCCAAGTATTAGCACGGTCGAACTCCTATTTTAAGCACGGAGTCAGTGTCAAACTATTAATCTCAAGTATTGTTTTGTCGCCAATACATCGATTTGCACAAACGTTAGCCGAATTCTGACAAGGAAAACAATAAATTGCGGTGTGGTAAATTTAGTACATGATTCACGAGAACCTCGAATCCGCGCACATAGCGGAACGAGTGATATTAACGAAGGTTCCTTGCCCTTTTGGGGAATTGGCCTCTTACCCATAGATGCTCGATCTTTATTTAAAGATTAGTGTTTTCCGAGATGTTCTAACTAATATATTTTTGTGAACGATAGAATGTTTCCACAACGGCCTGATGTGTCAATGCGACTACAGATTCGCTCCTTCAAGCGCGAGAAGATACGACAAATGCACCAAGCTGACGTAATGCCTGGTAAGAGCTAAAGGGAAAGTCCCGCATCCAGAAACGTTGGGAGGCATCGCACTCTGATAACTTGTTTTTCCTCGTTTCGATTACCAAGCTAGGTTTTATTGCATACAACGAACGGCAGACTTGGCATTTAATATGGAAATAATTAGAAGTATTTTCTGCAAAATTGGTAAATAAGAATTTCTTCAATTTGTTTAAAATAATTTGTTTTCCCACATTGTCAAAACATGGGGAAAATAAATGTTTATTCACGTAGATAATCTATACACCATGTCAAACATAATAATATCTCTGAGGAAAAGAGAAACTATGATTTCCGATTTTTCAGAAATAGTTCCAAAGTTGTATATTTTATTTGTACTCGCGTAACTTGGTTTCTCTGATACCCAAAATTGAAAACAATTTTCAATTCGCGATTAAGCGATTTCCTTGGGTGAGACCGATCATTCCACTCAGAAATACAGGTCTGAAACAACTAGCTATAGCCAGACAGTATGGGATACAAAAATGGTCCTTGCTAAGTTGCATTAACTAACAAAGAAAACTATATGATCCAAATTAAATGCCAAATGTTGTAGCTGTCCGAAAGCTTTTCGTATAGTTTCCAAGTAATAACGCACGTCAGCTATTTTTGATTACCGTCGGTCTCCCGGACAAGCTATGGTGTCGAAATTCCTTTCGTTTTACGTTTGTTGGGTAGGGGAGTGAGAGATAAAAGTCTCTTCGTGTGGAAACGAATCCCCTGGCATTTAATTTACATAGTCCGTTTGTTTGTTTGCTTGTTTTAATTTAGAAATCTACCACTGGCATTTACGAACAAGTACATCATTCAAGGTTTACCCCACCCCGTCAACGAGAACTTTTCGAGGACATGCACTATTAATATGCTTAGGCTGATTCCATTTTACAAATATTTCTAGATAGGGTATTCGTGGACTGCTTGCAAAAAACTCCTCTGAACTAAACTTCTTTGAAAGATTTTACCTCGAAGAATCGATTCTTAAACTTATTCCTGTATATATAGGGTTTTACTGTAAACATTTCACCAGCCAATCACGCCTTTATCAGAAATGAAGTCCACTCGCGTAATATTCTTGAGCGAAAATGGTAATGCAACTGATTGTAAAGAACATTATCAAATTTTGGGGGTTCAATTTGTCTTGGTTTAAGTCGTTTGTTGAACCAAAAAAAATTATACACAAATGCACTGTTCGCGGGACTGCATTTAGCCAGGTAGCGTGTTGATTTAACAATACCGTCTTGCACCAAGACACAAGGCAAATTACACTCAGATTACCCATATACGTTATCTTATGGTCAATATTATGTATCTGTCCGTTAACTCTAGAGGGCGTGTGAGGTGTAAATATTCAGTAAACAACATCACTAAGATGCAACAGTGACACGTGACCGTTACGTTCTTGTAATGAAAGTAACATACGGCATTACTTTATTTAAACGAACAATCGATGTTAGTTGTGCGATCATTTTCGGACAAGTATGTTGCTGTAGGTAGATATATTCATTATTAAGTGGTATCGGTTGAAACCTGTTGCTCGCTGCGCCTGTCTACACTCAATATAGATCCGTGGTATAGTGGTGGCTGGAGGGATGGGCTTAGGATCTTCACTCCGAACATTTCAGTAATTTTCTTGGCATGGTGTCTGTAATTAAGAGTATATTGATCATTCCCAAGTAAGGGGGAGGGGCGTGGAGGGGGACAAATACAGTATAAATGTATGTATAGACTAATCCATCTAGACATTACAGATTTCTATGCAACGTTACTCTACCGGAGTACAACACGCACGCGTAAACATTCCATACGCATATTTTCTTAATACGTATTGGTAGAAGGTATAATCTGCAGCCTAAAACTGCATAATACCACAGAACCTGAGGTAATTTATTCGGAAACGCAGGAGGAAAGAAATCGCGTCCCGCGAATCCTGAGACGGATTTGTTTGTCAGAAAACCCGCAGCCACCTATATACATGTAGCAGTTACGCCCATTATTCTGTAGACGGGTTGCACAGCGAAATATTCATGATTTTTGTTATCAATACTTAATATTTAAATCGAGATTTACTCAGAATTTGTATGGAACATTAATGTATAATTCAGAAGTACATGTAATTCATAACATCTGTTATGAATTGTATTGTTTATTGCATGCATAATTTTACTTTTCGAGTTACCCGCACAAAAAACAGCACGGCCCTCTCGTGGAAAAGGGTGTATTCTCAAAATAATTTCCAAATGTTGAGATAAATTGCAATTATAGGGTAATTGAGGGCGCTCTTTCCATTTTGCAGTAATATTACCCTACTTTTTTAAATACAATTCATAGCCTTGTTCAGCCACTACGAAGCTTATCCTTGGCTCAAGACTATACTAATATTACTAATTTCGAGCAAAAACGTACCACGAGTGCCCCCTCTTGGTCGGTGGAAGTGATCAGACATATTGACTGCCTGTAAAACCATGGTTTATTTGAAATTAATGACATTATTTAGAAATTGCCAAATATTCAAAATAATATTACGAAAAATATATCGGCCCGGTACAATTGAGGGCGGAACAAGTGGCCTGTACAAGTACAGTACGTGTATCGTATACGTGTGTCAAGTCAGTGATCCGAGGCAAATCGGAGATTTGCGAGGGTAACACAAACAATCCATTATTTTTAAATGATGTTTACGGGTGTTTTAATTGAATTCTAGCATTTGTTATTGATATTCTGCAATTATGCAATCTGGTATTCTGCGGTTAAGTGGCGGTGGTTATTTTCATCGCCTTCATCTATGTAGATCATCCGGGTTCGAAACCGGCGGGAGCCAATTATGCAAGCTATGTTTTCGGTCCCTGCCTAATCACGTGCGTTTTCCCCAGTTATGGGGCTTTCCTCCCGCGACTCAAACTTCTTCCTCCCGCGAAGCAAAATTGTATCCGCGATACGATTTGGCGAGCCCTACACCAAGGGCCAATTTCATAGCGCTGCTTACGGCGGAATTCTGTGCTTACAGACGGCTGTCATGCACAGACCCTATGGCTCAAAACGCCCGTAAGCATAGAATCCATACTAACGGGCTCTATAAAATTGGTCCCTGGTGATGGAGCGTAGCCAGGCTTAGTTATGGGCCCACGACGCAAGACCGTTGGGGTGGGGTTGAAAACTGCATCAACCCACTTCAGTCCGCGTACTATGGTTTTGCACACAAAAACGGGGCAGAATCCACTGACCAAGATGGCTGCCGCGTGGCACGCTGATGGATGACGTCATTATATGGTATGACGTACAAGATATCTATGGTTTTATCCCTTTAACCCCTATACATATACGTTAAAACAATATTGTATTGGAAATAAATAAAAGCACAACATGAATATGAAACAAAAAACAGCATTTGATTGATTGTACTCGCCTCACAATCGTTGTAATGTTAGTCGTACCACGTGATCTAAGGTAACGCTGTACGCAAGTGCGTGAATTATAATATGTGCTGTAAATACATGTGTAAGAAAAACATGTACGAGCGCACTTTTCTAGTTTGTGAACGCTTCGTATTCCCTTCTTTCAAATTTTACAAGCCTTTTCGCAATTACAAGTGCGCATGCTATGCGGATAAGTGACATGGTAACCATTCAGTTGAGAGATAAACAATAGGTATTTCAACAAAGTGCATCGTACACTCTGAAAGTTCTCATTCGTATGAGATTACATTTCTGTCAATACAGTATCTAAAATAGTCAATCCCTCTCTTGCAAATTCCGTGAAATTATAATTATTTGGTTACTAGTTCACCCATATACGCGCGGGCATTTTCGGGTGGTGCATTATGGGTGTCTATCTCATTATTGCACGACCCGAAATTACAGCGTCGTGACAGACGCATCCGAAACCTGTCGAAATCTACCGATTCACGTTTACTATAATTTTATAGGCCTAATAGCTACCACCATATACCAATGCATTACCTACTTTATCCTGATCTTTTAGAAACTGTTTTCTGTGCTAACGCGTTCAGCACGAGATTTAACTTTGATATTAACCATTATAGTAGTAAACGATGACACTCGACTGCGTGCGCATCGTCATTTCCTTTGATTCAATACATTCTGGTACTAAGAGCAATAATCATTACCCATGTCAAGAGAGGGCGCTGTAGGCCAGTTCTCGGTTTGCCAAAACAAGAGCCGTTATTCCATCGCGTGGAATGTTTTTATTTTGAAACGCTAAATATAGGCCTGTGTGGTGCTTTCCGCGTTGTAGTTAATTTTTGCACTTAGCGACCGTCTGGTCGCAGTTAGCGACCTTTACGTTAAAGGTGGCCAACTGCTATCGGAAAAATGCAGGCTTAAACATGCGTATTCGAGCACATCCTGCTCAAGTCTGCCTTCGTTTTATCTGTTTTCCACTTCCAGGATCGTTATTATTATTATTATTATTTATTCGGCCAATCAAACAAAACATCATACATAAATACAGAATATAAAAACAGAACATGGAACATGAAAGCGTTTTTAAAATTAAGGTTATCGCACTGACATACTGTAGACAAACGTAGAGAAACATAAACAGATATATGGACAGCAAGACAAACAGTAAACCAGCCAGA
>JAVCKS010080160.1:2382-12411 GCA_032273685.1 Pteraster tesselatus | reverse complement strand
GTCGTATTGTAAGTGTGCTGCTATTGGTCTCCAGCGAACAATTAAAAATTTTGGAAAACGTTTTGACTACAAGTAAATTGTTATTAAAATTTTTAAATTAGATTGTCCGTTTTGGTTTCCCATATAATGACGGTATACGTGACATCACAATGGCACGAAGGGCATACATTTGCCGTATGTGCAAATGATAAGTTTTTATATACACACACACACACATCACAATAGGGTACAAAATGTGGGTAGGCCTAAAGAGTGATTGGTTGAGGCATTCGGGAACAGATTATCCAGATTATCATGGTCATAATTTATATTTACGTTCTTGTCGCCGTCACAGGCTTCTCACAGAAATAGCTCACAACACCAAGATGCGGGACGAAGTCATCAACGTGAATGCCTGATAGACTTGAACCCCATTATAACTCTTACGTAAATGAAAGAAGACCCCGAGCATATCCTGCCTGATAAGCCGCCTAATTCTTGCAGCACCATTGCTCGAGCCTTGGGCTATACCATCGAAGCTGGCCTGAGAGGACGTGCCTGAACATAGTGCACTTCCGGGTGTACTTAACATACAAGTTGGGTACGCCTAGTGATTTACGTCATGGGGCAGGTTATAATGGACATATCTGGACAAGACTCGTTCGCCCTCCGTGGAGTCCCAGCAAGAAGAGTGGTCAACGGGCAACGTGATCGGAACTACAATGTAACGATTGCAGTATATAATAAGACTGGTACACTGGAACACAGAGATATATGAAGAGCTCCTGGCGCCAACAGCACGCGAATGCGAGAATATATTTCCCGGGATGACCCGATCTTTCTAATCTACAATAACACCCGCCCACATGTGAACGCACAGCTGCCACTAGGCAACCATCCCCAGATATAATTATAGGTAAAAAGCGACTCCCTTACTAACCGTCCTAAACATAACGGAATTGGCCAACAGTAAAAATACATCTGGCCCTCCCAGAATGTCAGCAAAGAATAGGAGACCGAGAAGCTGGTCATGCAGCAGAAATAAAGGTGGAAAGTGTATCTGGCATTTAAACTTGTGGAAAGATCAACGGCAAATAAAGACAAATCATTAGCCCTTCATGTTAGATTATTGTGTGCATGACCCAGTTTGTTTTATCAATTTTAAAGACGCAAATAATTACAAAAAGGACCTCTGAAGAAAAGGAGGAAATGAATCAATTAAACATCATTCAAATTTCAATGACCAAGTGATGGAAACGATTTCCCATATTATGCACAAAAAAAAAGAAACTACCACGTAATTGCTTCAAACCTCAAAAGATGCCAAAAACTTAATGTACAAATGCTACAATTATGTTTTGAATACAACGAAATAGAATGCCCCCAAACGGAAACGAACATCAGAAACAAAATCATGGATGCCTACAAATTGAATTTGAATGCTCCAAACAAACCATAGACCTAATGGTATAACAACGAAATTGAGTAAACAAATTATTTGTTGAATTGACCTGTAATACCCGCGAACAAGTACACCTTGTCAATCTAGAAAGTAGAATTTCAACAGGTCTTACTGTATGTTATGAACATAGCTTGACTATATCGATAGCGGAGGTGTGGCAATGAGTTTGTTCATTATTTATTGCGTGTCCGGCCCTACAGTTTAGTTATGGCAATTTGGTTTATTTCATTATGGTTGTTTTATCGGTTCCGGGACTAACTATACAGTAATAATATTGTCGAATGTTTCGATAAAAACCATGGTGGCCTATGACGATCATATAATGTAGCTCATGGTTACGTGTACAGTACGTAGGTATGTTATCGAAAGACCACGAATGTTGGTCTGTAGTATGAATGTATAGACCGCAGAAAAACTGTGAAGGCTCTAATTAGCGATGTCACTTTTTACTCTGTTTCGTAGAACAGCGATTATCTTGGTAAATTCTTGGTGTATAACAATATGGATCATTTGCAAACCCTCTGATTATCAAAAAATTATCGTTTTGCCGTTTTACTACCGGTACTTTATATTGATCGGAGCGAACAATACTATAACCCCAAAAAGGTAGTCTTCAAAAAACAGTCACGAAGCACTTACTCTGATTAACCATAGCCTACATCTTTAGAATAAGTATTAATTAAAAAATTTAATGACCTAAAACTACTAGGTTGAAATTTAATTGCGAGAAAGATGTATGCACCACAAGCACGGCTTAGCACAGCTTTATTATTCTTGGTTGAGGTATAACCTACCAGCTCACGTGCGTATGTACATGTACGTAGGATTTGTGCGTTTTAGAGTATACATGATTCGGTCGTCAATCGGAACAGTACGTGAAGTAATTGAGTTTCGCCATCGGTATGGTACGATCGATCACGTAGCTACCCCGTCGAGGTTGCGACGCGTGGTCTGTGGTGTTGTGTCAAACGGCGTGCATGTCTGGCTGTCTGTCTGGGAGAATTGCGACGCATGTACGCACGTGTGTGGGTGCTGGAGGCTAGAGTCTGCCAGTCATGAGTTGCTACTGCCCGCCAGCAACGATTAAATCTCTATCCTAAGTCGATGTACGTTACGAAGAGAAGCTACCATCAGGCTCCGCATACATATTCTGGTTTACCAAGACTTATAAACCAACATGACACATTTACATCTGTACAATTCTACAAGAAAAAAAACTGATGAGGATCCAGAACTGAGAAATACCTACTCCTGCCACAAATATAGACCTACATGGAAACTGGAAGTATAGGGTTATGTGGGCCCTATATGCGACCTACCATTGTTGCATTGGAGAGGGGTGCCATGCGAGTGTTGCTTGTACCACAGATCCGGGATCGTGTTGATGAAGCATGTAGTGCGGCATATGTAGCGGGTGTAGCGAGCCGGACGACCCCGCCAGAGGTGGCGGGCTGCTCATGGTACGGCGCGACCGCGGCGAGTCCCGGTACAACCAGGGCTGTATTGCCTCTAGCTAACAAGAAGTACCTGGAACGGGCCGCGTGGTGTGATCATCCTGACAATTGGTTTTTATCTCCATAGTTTTACCTTAATGTGATTGGCCAACACGTCAGAGTATCAATGTAATGCTCATTTCTTACTGGTCGCTTTCCTAACAACAGATCCTTTTTGAATGAGCATTCCAGTCAGTCCAAACGGGTAGTGATTGTTCGTGTTTGTTACCTACTTTTTTCGTGGTAAGTTGGATGATATTGATATTACGTCAATTTGCTTTTATTAATGTGTAACTAACAAGTAAAGTTACATACCAGATAACTAAAATCTAATTCGTCGACATCAACAATACTGTGAATGCGTCCACCCCTACTTGTGAAATTGTAGAGTCCAAAATAATATGTCCAAAACACTGAAGAAGAAAATTAACTGGTGGAACTAATTACTATTAAAAAAAGCGTTAACAGTATTATTTGTAACATTTCTATAATGTATTATACACTATTATGTATAATTATACCTGAAATTTAAACCTCTCTTATTATAAAACTACCGTTGTGTACCGTACTTAACAGTACAGCAAAGAATATAATAAGTTGTGCACACATCAAATTAGCATTACATTTAAATGATTGTTTTAATCATTTTCTTTTTAAGAATTCTCCAACAAACTAGTGCAAATAAAAGCATAAAAATGCGTACTTTCCTGTGTGAAATATTTGCACAAATCCATCTGATGAAAGTCTGCAATTATACCCGTATATAGGCCTATATAGTACAGTACATGTAGCATATTATTATGTATACGGTAGCTATTATGTTCCTGTTATGTTGAGAATTGAAACGCGCAGCTGTCAGGACAGTATTATTTGCTTGCAACGTTAAACTGAAAATTAAAACACCTTGATTTAAGTTTAAAATGAAGCTACCGTACTTTCGATTCGTCGCAGTTGTGTATACAACAGTTGCATCGGTGATTTGTGTAACAATGACAAATAGAAACGCCGTTTCATGTGTATGGCAATTCTTAAACAACATGTGGCCTAACAGTGTTGCAGTTTAATGTTTTTGTTATTTTAGACAATGGATGGGGTTGTGAAAAGGGCTATTTAGCCCGTTCAAATCACTTCCCTGTAAAAAAAAAAAGGTTTGCGGGGTACCGTACGTCGCCAACATTACACAACGGTACAAATACGAGCGTCTACAAAATACGGTATAACATGGAGTAGCAGATGATGTCATTTTTTTAAATGTGCCTCTCAGACTCTTTTTGAAAGTTGTCAAAGATTAGTTATTTACTGTTCTCTCTGGTAAATTATCCCAATCGTTTGCAGAGCGTACAAAAAACAAGTGTTTAAATCAATCAGTTCTGGGAAAGGGTACCGGTATGTGTAGTTTCAAATTGTGGTTCAATGGCCCGGCTGGAGTGAATCTATTCAACGAATTAACATTAATAAGGTTATTTAAAATAGAAAAGCTCAATATCAGGCGAAAATAATTTCTTGTGTCTGATAACGAAGTCCAACCAATTTCAGATAGAAGAATTTCTTAATTTGACTCCCAATCTTTGCTTAAGAATCTAGCATAACGCTTTTGAATACGCTTAACAATGTTTATGGATTCCATGGTAAAGCAGTAATTGATATATATTAATACATGAATACAATTATTGAAATTTTAACAGACATGGTTTACTCCGAAAGTTGTGATAGTTTACATTATAAACATTGGTTGAAATTATCAATCATCATTAAAGAAAAATTTGTGGCGGGTTTTGCAAACGAAACGATTGTTTTGTAGTTATAGGCCTGTGTGGATATCCAGGTTAGGACACCTTCTTCATTTTATGTTCCGTTTCTTATTATTGTCATTGTTTACAGGGTTGTCATTAGTATTTTATCCAAAATGTACTAATTTAAAAAATACATACACTCAAACCAAACGAGTCACAACATGTTTTACGCCAAGATACGGAATTCTAATTTAGTTTATCCTTGCGCACTTCGTTGCGTGACGCTTGTCCTAAACTGACCATATTCCCGTATGCCATATAGTGCGATACAAAATAGTTCACCAACGTCTTCTTGCCTCATATAACTAAATATTGAATATTTTATCGTCATTTAGCGTATAATGCCTATTAATATATAGGCCCTATATGCAATAACAGCAACTCGGGCATATTTGCACTGCTATTTCGCAAGTTCCCCTGTGTGTCCCATGTAGATGTTCAGGATTTATCAAAAGCGAAGTAATTTTGCTACCAAAAATAAACTTGTTTGAAAAGGGATTCCCGTAAATATTCGCAAGATGTTGTGAAGATAAACCGACTACATGTACATGTATGATTATAAATTCTCCAGGGATAGCCTATAGGCCTATGCTTTATTATTATAGGCGGTTTTCGCGAACAACCTCCTAGCAATTCGGCTCACGTTTAAAAAAGAAAATAATGTTACATTACTGTTCCTTGTTTTATTACTTTTTTTTCATGTGAACATATCTGTTCGATTAACATAATACTGCAAAGATAGGACTTAGGCCTATGCCTATTAAAATGTATTAGCTTAGCACGATTTCCGTTTTTAAATCGTCAGATCGAATCACGAATTTGGCGTCGATTTATTTGCAAGTTTGATTAGACAAACTCGTGGTCGAGGGATGGGTAGGAGTGTTCTGTAGGGTACCGGTACACTATTAATGTGCACTGTGTACAAACCAAATCTCCCTGTATGCTTCGATGTCTTTTCGGTGTCAATTTAAGTTCCTGGTAAAGCCAAAGGCAGTTTGCTTGTTCTGGTGGCCCACCGCCTCTTTCGTTGTTGGCCACCGCTGCGGTTCAAAGCCCAGGAACAACGAGTTTTTACAAGCTTAACAATTCTCGTGCATAGGCCTATACATTATTTATGTTTTCTAATGCTGAAAGTTAATAGATCTTTACATTGAGCATAATATATTTTCGTTTCAGACCACATGTCTCCATGTGGAGACTTCGTATCCATATTCATGTGTCATCTCGTGCGCAACCGTTAAACACAGAAATGACACTCTTGGCAACGCCACGTGGTTTAAAATGGGAAACATTACATCGCAGCTACATAGGTCTGGTCGACGGACAGAATAACTGACACCTAAATCAACTTGCTTAGCGACTGAAAATTGTATTTTTAAAAGAACTTTTGTTGGCCTTTTCTCTTGGTGATCGACGGAGTCTTTGTTCCTCAAATTTGCCTTTCAGGTAGAGGGAGTCACATATTTGACAATTCATCTCAGTTATTACACACATAAGAAGGTAGCCCATTATTTCAGCAGATCTACAACTAACGAATAGTGAACCCCCGTGAAACATTATAGTACTAGGTCACAGACCCATGTCTAATGAAGGCAGACTTGTGATTTTCGAAGCATGTAATAAAGAGGCATAGGGGTATGTCCATAAAAAAGGGTACCGTACCAAATCTGTGACGGTGTACCCACCCATGCAGTTATACAATTATTGCTTGGAATATGTATTCATAAAACTCAATAATAACTGTTTAAATAATAAATATAACGATAATAGTCATAGGTATTGTAATAACTTGGACTCATACACCAAGTTAGATGATAACTGTTGTTTAATCGAGTGATATTGCTCGATTTTTTACACTGTTGACAGGTTCCAATTTAGCTACTTACACTCGACCAAAAATTATAAGAATTATCAAATTAGAATGTCGGATGTCGAAAGTTGGCAAATCAATCAATTAGCACTTCCGTTGCCGTTTTTCCCCGCCCAATTGATGTAGTAATTCGCGGTTGGTTTTGTTTGCTTTCTATATCGTTGTGGTTCACTGGCGCGTGGGTCGCACACGCCATGTGTACACTGCGGTTTATTGACTGTAGGCCTGGTCGAGTTAAACTTTGTCGTGACCGCATTACAGTATAAACATAAATTCCTTTTCAAACACGGTCTAAATATCTACAAGTTTAGCTTAAATCTACAACAAGCGTGCAGATCCTACTGTTTGTCGGTAATGCTATGCACCCTTGTTTCATTACAGTGGATTATTGTTTGTTTCCACAACTTGTGTTTTGTGAAGGACAGACATAATTTCGTAGCACAGTTGTATTATCATAATCGATCAACTGCTATACAAGAAGACCTATAATACCACTGAACATTTCTGTTTCAGGCTACCTAATAATTTTACCTATTCTGTAACCATATACGACCACTTAAATATAAATAATTTTTTTATTTTAGTAGTAGGCCTAGTAGTAGTGATTTCATTATTATACAAAATAATACGTTTCAATTTCTTGGCCCAGATATACCGGCCCATGCTGCCGTACCTAGTAGTACGGTGCGCCGAAAGTCCTAAACGATCGTCGATCGAGTGACTCCCCAATAAAACGCAATAAAAACACACGGTCAAGAGGAGAGAGGGGATCGTATCACGTTTCCTCGTGTGTTTATCAATCCAACATCAATTAGCATTGAAGGCATGAACTCCTTGGCTGTACTTTCCTCAAATATACCAGCTTCTCTAGAGCGGTGTAGTCGGCCCTACGTCCCATTTTTTTTTCGAGGACGAGAGAGAGAACGACCGAACGCGTTAAATTCGCGTCAGCAGACCGTGGCAAGCAATTCGGAAATAGACCAGCGCTATAGACCCATTGTGCATCTGTAGATTTACGCTTACTATTGCATACGCATCTAGCTGTGCGGGATATTACCGTCGCTGTCGATGGGGCACTCGACGTTAAAAGCCTCATGAAGGGGAGTGGTGGGCTGGCCAGGACGACTCCGCGAACTACGGACCGTTGTATGAGTGAATGAGATCGGACCACGAGTGTTTCCTCAACAACAAAAATCCATCCAAATCAATGGGTTGATCGGTCATAGCCCTCGGTCTTGCTCAGCCGTCCTGATCGAATTACATGTCTGTATAACTTTGGTCGTGTGTTTAATTATTTTATTCAAAGCGAGGGAAGCCGACAATACAAACATTGTTCCATTATCTTTCGGTTCCCAATGTCTCTCTATTCAACCACGATTTATAATCGCTTGTCATCTTTATAATAAACCACAGAAAATGCTGCAAGACCAAATATTTATTGTTTCCGTCGAATACCTTGTTTCTTATAACCTACGGGCCGTGGTATTATAGTTTTTATGGTCAAGTATAAAGTGTTTTTTGTCACTGAATATTTGTCCGAGCAAAGGCAAGTGGCCATTTTGAAATCTTGTTGGGAGCGGGGTGGTAGGGGGCTAGTATACCTCAAATCAAAAATAACATGAGGATAGCAATCGCTTATCTTGGAAGCTTTCCAACAGAACTAGATGCTAGGTATACATACAGCTAGCCATGTGGTGATATACCATTGAGCTTACCACGAGGACGCCTCAACGATAAACATTCGCTTCAACGAAATTGAACCATTGTTTCAGGGGAATATCTTCAAAACATACACCCTAATGAATTGAGTGAGTCAACGAATGTTATTGATGTAGATAATAACTTCCTGAGGTAGACCAACATTAAAGAGATCTCGATTATGATAGCCTGTCTGTTCTGTTTTATAGGTTCATTTATGTTTCGGGCTCGTATGTCCCGTGAGAGGTTGGATAAATTTTGTTTTAGCATTGTTTGTTTGTTTATTTATTTGTCTGTTGTGTTGTTCATGCTGCTACATCGTGGTTACCCTTCTGTCTTGATTGCTCCTCCGTCTTGTCTCTCTTCCGTCTTGAAGGATCCTCGTGTTTGCGGGTCCTCCTGCTATGCAACTATACGGTGCCCTGTGGCCCATACAGCTGACGGAACTCGCCTACGGAACAAAATGATTCCGCCCGGAGCTTCGCGCCTTCGGTGCTCGTTAAGCCTCCGACGCTTTCGAAACTGTTTGTGCAATGGATATTTTAAGCGGCAAGGCTGCGATTTTACCCCCCACAAACTGCACAAGGGAAACAAGTTATGTTACATGTAATAAAATGACAATTATTGTAAACGGGCAAACACTCGATATTAATATATCAAAGTGAAGCTTAGCACATCACTGACATGGATTTCCTAATCTCATTGTCACTGAATTAGAGATGGACAAAGGAGGGAGTGGTCTAAATGAACAATGACAAAACATTTCACTGGTTACAGTTATTCCAGCAAAATTGAGCTTGCTATCATGGGTACGTGTGGTCTAGTGGATACAGTACAGGATCCATAATCGCGGTGTTGTGGGTTCGAGTCCCACTGTGGCCAACGTGCTGTGTCCTTGAGCAAGGTATTTTACCCCAGTTGCTTCTATCAACCCAGGTGTATAAATGGGTATCTTGAGAGGGTAGAGGTGGTTTATGTGTATGAATTAGTCAGTAGGCGCGGTATATCTGCCAGTCATTATGACTAGTATACTCCCCAGGGAGCTGAGAAAGTTATTGGAATGCTATTGGCCAAATTAATGATCAGGAGTAATTAGTACATTGTAATGTGCCTCTGAATATTATGTATAGAATTGGTGCAATATAACATTATTATTATCATAGCAAGCTCTGCGGCTCTGCCTTCTGTGGAGAAGGCGTTGAATCTGTACTTCAGGGATGTTAGCCCATTCCTCCGTCAAATATATGCGAAGATCAGTGGTGGCATCACCTGGCTGAATACGTGTTCGTACAGCCCTACCAAGTTGGTCCCAACAATGCTCACTTGGGTTCAGGTCCGGACTGCATGCTGGACCAAGATTCATACGGTTATGCTTTCAGCGACCAGAAAGTTGTCAACAATTCTGGCACGGTGGGGAGCGAGCATTGTCATCCATCAACACAGACTGCCTTTCATGAGCATCGTTATTTGGCGCTTTTTTGCAGCTTTTCATTACCAAGCCACCCAACTTGGTTTAACTGTTGTGCAATGAGACATGCAGTCAGTAACTCAGATGAGCTCAATTCAGATCAGGGACATAACAAGAAACAATTTGATATATTTTGGTCCGTGTGTATATATCACAATAAGATATGATACATGTATTTCCAATTGTATAACTTGTATCAATTGTATCATAATTTATTGGGCCTAGTGTATTTGACGCCGGGGGTGGGGGGGGGGGGGGGGGGGGGG
>JAVCKS010080049.1:7019-22280 GCA_032273685.1 Pteraster tesselatus | reverse complement strand
ATGACCCATGACGTGTAATCTATGTTATGTATTGTATGTATGGCCCATGGCGTAAACAGTAACAGCACATTTTTTATCATGAGCACGGCAGTATAATTAAGAAGTACCGATGGCGGAATGGCCTAGCCCTGTTGAGTGCCGTGGATCAGAATTGGAATAAGGCCTAGGCCTGAATTTCTAAATATTAAAATTTTGTAATGATTTGGGGCCCAGTTGGTTATACTTAATTAGGGCTTACTTATAGAATACCCCGCCACTCCTGTTTTGGTGACCAGTGTGGTACACCTGTAATTACTAATTAGAATCATTGTGAAGTGACTTCTGGGTACCAGGATTTTTTTAGAAAAGGGACGTGGTGGCGGGGTATTCTATATTTCCCTTTATTTATTTTTTTAAATGTACCTTAGACTGAGAAAAATATAAAATTAGGAATCACTTAAGGAAAAAAGTTTTCAACTTGATCTACGCCCGGTAATCTGTTTTTTTTGGACAAAAATACCTTTTTTTTAATTTACCTTTTGCGGCGCGGCTATTTTTTGTGTACAGTATACGCAGCCCTTTAGCCTCGTACAAATAAGGTTGAATTCTAAGTGTCATTTTATTATTAAATTACCACTAGTTTTAGCCAAAAAGCGTGCTATATTAACCACTGCGCCACTTCTAATCCTTACTGCGCTTGTGCAATGTATGCATTAACACTAAGGATCGTCGTAAAATAGCCACTAGGCCTACCTATATATTATTTGTTGTTGATCATCCATTTGGTCTCGGAAGTGAGGGAGGTGTTTTTTATGTAAGAAACTGTTAAAGAATGTAGAAAATGAAGACACCTGTCTATCGGCCATTCCCTAGAATGAGTGACCAGTTTGTATGTGTGGAGCAATGCATTAGAGAGAGTGCCTACTGCCTAGTTGAAAAGGTGAAAACTTGAATCCCCATTTCATTGTCGTGCCAAGCTAATCAACATTAGGTTACCTGAACAACAATGAAAACGGGTTGATGGAAGCTTGTGTGATAAACAAATTATTGCAGCCGCTACCATTTTGGCAGCCATAGCTCATACAGCATTTTTACATCTCAACTTTCCCAAGATCATCAACTATATTTTTAGTGTATGGCCTTTACCTTAGTAGTAATGTGTTTGACAAATTTTATTCCAGTACAATATTTTCAACTTTGGAGATGGCCGAGCCAAACGGTGATCAGATAACAGAAGAGCAACTGATGGATCAACAAGAAGGAGATGTCCAGGCTGGAGATGAACCAATGGAGACGATGGAGACTCATGTTAAGACGGACAACTTTGATAAATACCTTGGCATGGGTTTCACAGAAAAAGTGGCCGAGAAAATGGACCAAATCATCACAGATCTTGTTTCACGTGAGTCATTTTTTTACAGCTTGTTTTGTTTTTCAGAGATTGTCAAATCTCCCATTTCCTTCTATTTATTCTTTTTTTCCTACAGTGTTACTGTTAGTTTATTTTTAGTGACTGTTCTAATCTCTTCACACACACAGAGGGTTCATTAAAAGAAGATGAACTTGACGACAGAGCTTTCGAGGCCCTGAAGGAGCTTGACGATGAGAGTGCCATCTATATCTTGAAGCAGTTTGGTACAAGTAATCTGACACATGTTAACAACAAGAGTGCGTTCATCTGTGGTGCCATCAAGACGTTCAGGCAGAAAGGACGGCGAATAACCAAGCCTGGGGGCCCTCCAGTCCCTGCTGAAGTCAAGGGACCAGACGAAGCTAAGATTAAGGTATTTACTAAAATGTCTGTCAAGTTAGTGCAGATCTTGAATTGGTTTGTATAAAAACCTTTAAAAGGGCACCAAGCCCAAGACAATTGGTACAATGTAAACTCTTATAAGGGGAATCAAGACAACATGCAGGGGCAATAGAAGCTGTGGCCCCCATTTGGGTCTAGTCCTGCATAGAAATGCTTGCATTTATTTTCAGGCATGAATTTTGTTTGTTGCTGTGCTGCTAGTATGTAGATTTAGGACACAGTAGCCTCTGCACCTAGAAGGGGTTAACATCAGGATGGGCATCAGGTTGGGTTAATGGGCCAACCCTAAATAGCCGGGAAGAGTGCCCCAAAACACTGACTTTCTTTTTGGCTTCAAATATGAAGTCAAATCGGAGGGAATATTAAACTTTGCTTGCATGTGTTGTGTAAAATATTCGGGGAAATCGATTCCTGTCCTGGTAAATATCAGCGTTGAAATAATGCAATGTTTACTGGTTTGCTGGTTAATGTTAGGTTTCTGTCATTTCAGGAAGTGTTAGCAAGAACCGGTTACTCATTGGATGTTACAACAGGACAGCGGAAGTATGGAGGGCCACCACCCAACTATGAAGGAGAAACTCCTGGGGTTGGATGTGAGGTAACGCACCTTGGGCGGTATATATATCTTTTCCATCCGCAGTTTATTATGAAATATATATCGCAATATTACTTTGTTTGATGTAAAATTGCAGGTGTTCATTGGAAAGATCCCCAAGGATACATTTGAAGATGTCCTGGTGCCTCTCATTGAAAAGTGTGGTAAGATCTATGACCTCAGGATTATGATGGACCCACAGACTCGCCTGAATAGAGGCTATGCATTCGCAACCTTTTGTGAAAAGAAGGGCGCAATCGAGTGTGAAAAACAGGTGAGTTTAAAAACGGTCAAGTGCTGTTAAAATTCTGCGTGCATCTAATGGGAAGATGAGATGGCGAAAGTCTTGTAACTCCTTTTGACGTCAACCCATATTTGCATTCCTAGTACCTATATTGATAGTGTTGGTTGTGTTGAGGGTGAGGTCTTATAAACTTGTTCAAACCTGCATGATTATTAGTTACAGTATGATGCATGTATGCATCCATACAGACACGTACAGATTCTGCATTTTAATATATGTTAATCGTTGAATTGAATGTACTGTGCTAAGTGTCTCACTAAGACTGGCACCCAAGGCGTTTGGTTTCTAGAAAATGATATTCAGGATGTGAGTTATTGTTAAAATAAGCAGCTTGAAAAAAGCGTGTTATTGCTGGTTGCAGTTATTAAAATACATATAGCAGCCACTCCGACAGTGCATGTTGCTAATACATGTATTAAAATGTTTGTGAACATTTTATGGTTACATGGAAAAGTGACCATTTCAAAGACGGTTTCACAGGCTTACTTCAGTTTCCAACCATAATGCCCCTTTAGATGTGCGTTTTGCGAGTAAACAAATCTAAGTGTACGCTCGTAATGATGTTTTTAAAATGTTACTTCCCCATAGCTGAATGGTCATAAGATTAAGGATGGCTGGCAGATTAATTGTAATGTCTCCATTCCGAAGAGCCGGCTGTTTGTTGGCTCCATTCCCAAGAACAAGACTAAAGATGATATTATGGAAGAGTTCACCCAGGTCACTGGTAATTTTTTTATCCCCCCCCCCCCCCCCCCAAAAAATAATCATGTAAACTTCTGGTTAACAAATGTGCACTGTTTTATCAAAACCCGGACAAAGTCCCAATCTGTACTGTACTGTAAACGGCCCTAAAGGGATAGTTTTGGGGATGGACAAGTCAGTTTTGTTTTGTTCCGTTGCAATCTATAATATTATACTGCCGACATTTCCCAAAACTTTCAATATTTTGTAGCAAATTCTGAACGAGATCTGTCTAGAAAAAAGCAGTTGTTTGGAAATGTCATCTGTTGCATCGAGTGTTGTAATTTAGGAATGATCAAAAAGTCAAATTGCATTATGGGCAGTCATATCCCACAATACATGTCCAGAGCTTATGGTTGAGTTGAGCCTGTATTCGTTAGTGATCAATGTTGCATTTTGCCTTTTTCTTAATAGAGGGTCTAAATGAGGTTATAGTCTACCTCAGTGCTGAAGACAAGACAAGAAATCGCGGCTTTGCCTTCTTAGAATATGACAGCCATCGGTCGGCTAATATCGCCCGACGTGGTCTCATGAGTGGTAAGATTAAGGTGTGGAAGACGATGGTAACGGCAGATTGGGCAGATCCAGTGACAGAACCAGATGAGGAGACAATGTCCAAGGTTCGTTGTAGGTTTTTGTTTTTCACACGTTTTGATTTTTACTAAAATCTTTCCCTTGCATTTGTTTTCCTTGGTACAATGTTTCGAGCATTTTGAGTACATAGCACTCTATTCTTTTAATGAGAGAAAACTACTACTTTGGGATAAATGAAGGTTTGAGTTATCCAAATTTGTCTTAACAAGATTTGACTGTTAGCAAAACCTCCGAACCTGCTGAATTTTCTTGTGAAAGTTTATTATGATAGGGTCTGCAGTTTGTGACCACTGACAATTTTTCTCCTAATAATGGTTTGTGCCTAAACATTGTATTTTGTTTTCTACCAGGTGAAAGTTGTGTACATTAGGAATCTCACCCCCGAAGTGACCGAGGAGACCATCAAGGAACAGTTCGAGGTGCACGGGGAGATTGAAAAGGTGAAAAAGTTGAAAGATTACTGCTTCGTTCACTTCAACGAGCGTGAATCTGCCATGAAGGTAAGAACTGGTTGGTGGCAAAGCAATGTTTCTGTTGGGAAAACTATGTCTGGACAGTCTTGTATGGGTTAGATTAGGCACAGTAAAATATTGTCATAACAAGGCAGCTGGGACTATCCTAAAATCTTTGTCACAGAAGTATTCTGTTACACCTGGACAGAACAGATTTTAGTTTCTGTTTATGTAGCAGCGTTAATTACATTGAGTCTGATACAGGGATAATAGTTAGTTGCATGAATTAGTTACCTGGAAGATTGAACCCAAAGGGCATTTCGCCTACCGTTTTTTTTTTTTTTTTTTTTTGTAGAGCACTCTACAGCAGTTTTTGCAGCAGTTTTTGCAGCAGTTTTTGCAGCAGTTCTTGCGTCCATCCAGGATTTGTTTCATTACTAAACTTATTTTATTTCTTAAGGCAATAACTGCGATGAATGAGACTACCATGGGAGGATTGAAAATTGAAGTTTCACTCGCAAAGCCTCCTCAGGATAGCAAGAGGAAAAAGGAAAGGCAGATGAAAGGACAAAGGTAGACACTTTGACAAAAGACACCTTCACCCTTTCCTCCTGGGGTACACAAGGACGTGTGTTTCTTTGAACCTAAACTGGGTTTACATGTTTACAAACAGCAGTTGACATGTTAACTGTTATTAACCTTGTGGAAATAAGGATGTAATGGAACTGGATTACTTACACCCATGTCTGCCTGAGTGACAAGATTTCTTACGCACTGTTTATAATCATTGCATGGTCTATGAGATATCCAGTAGGGTCATTCCATGTCAAATCAACCCATATTCTGAAAAAACTCCCAGGTGACCCTCTCAGATTTTGATGAAACTTCAGCAGAAAGATTGAGTGTTCCCAGAATGAAAACATACAAAAAAGTAACGTCATACTCCATGTCGTTTACGAGATATGGTCCGTTGAAATTTGGTCAAGAAGACCATTTTGGGCACGCACGAGTCACAAAAATGATTTTTCAAAAAAAAAAATTCAATTTGTTGCGGGGTCAACCGGGGTCAAGACAGGAGGGGTCTTTTTACCTTTTTCTGGCTGGAGCCAACTTCAGGCCCACACCATTTCTTAATTAATGCATTGGTGAGCTTATAATTGTTTATGGGTATAGACATGCACCCATAGATAATACCTAAGAAATATAGGATTTATTTAACCCCTCGTGTGGGCGCAGGGTGACCCCAAAATTCACAAACATTTTCGGCTGAATAAAGGACCTAATTTGGGTGACCATAAATAGAAAAAAAAAAGATGGTTAAATTAAGTGCAGATTCATGAATGTTGGGCAAGTGGTAAGATAGAATACCAAATTTAAGCTCTCTACCTAGTACAAAGTTGGAAAATTTCACAAATCATTCTCGCGACTCGCGCGTGCACAAATTGGTCTTCTTGACCAAATTTCAACGGGCCATGTCTCAAAAACGACATGGAGTATGATGTTACTTTTTTGTATGTGTTCATTCACTCAATCCTTCTGCTGAAGTTTCAACAAAATCTGAGAGGGTGACCTGGGGACCACTGGTTGATTTGACATAGAATGACCCAGTAGTTTGCCAGATAAAAGTTGTTAAAAAGTAGATAAAAAATGTAACCCTAGTATCTTTACCATTGGTGACTATTGATTACAGTCAAATAAACTAACCGGTTCTGACTAGCCCCAACAAATACCGGTAGTGATTAATAACGGGCTGAAAACTGACTGCATGATCATTATTCTCTGCATTTTGGATTGACTAGTTACAAGCATTCTCCTCCTCATTGACCATTTGTCTGTTTAACACTGCCAGGTACTCTGACGATTACTATGGGCCAATGCGTGGTGGACGAGGTGGTAGAGGAGGAATGATGCGTGGCGGCGGCGGTGGTGGTGGCGGTCGAGGGGGATTTGATCGAGGTGATCGGGGTGGTGGATTCAGGGAGTTCCCATATGGCAGTGCTTATGATGAGGGCTTCTACGGTGGTTACCCTGGTGGTTATGATGATCCCTACGAGTTTTATGGTGGATATGACCGTGGATATGACGGTGGTGGTTTCGGCTATGGTGGGGGGCGAGGTGGAATGGTCCCACGTGGTGGACCTAGGGGTCGTGGTGGTATGGGTGGACCCCGTGGAGGACCCAGGGGTGGTCGTGGCGGTGGTATTCGTGGGGGGCCACGCGGTGGTGGCCGTGGGGGTAACCGAGGTGGACGGGGAGGGAACCGAGGGGGTAATGTTGGAGGTAAGAGGAAATTTGAAGGCCAGCAACCAGCAGACAGCAAACGTCGTAATACTCAAGGAGGGTGGGGCACCCAGCCCATTGCGCAACAGCCACTAGGAGATTATGGTTCAGGCTATGATTACAACCAGGGCTATGGTGAGCAGACATGGTCGCAGGATAACTATGAAGCTAGCTTCTAGATGAATTGTCAGTACCTTGTCTTCTATGGTTGGAAATGTTACCAGTCGCAGGAGAGCTACGGATCTGGCTTCTAGATGCTGCATCAGCCACTACCTCATTTCCAGTGGTGGGAAATGTCAACCTCATTCGACAAGATCACGTACAGCTCTCAGTTGTTTCAAAATTCCCACCCCAAATTGCTAACCGGTACTTTTCCTGCCAAAACAATAAAGGAACTTCCCAATTTTTGGGAAAATGAACTCTTGTAAATAGTTCGGATGTTTACTTGAAACGCATCTGTGTGAATGTTGACCACCACCTTGATACAAGCACTGTGAAAGAGAACACTAAAATGAAACTTCAAAACCAAAAGTGAACAGTATATAAAAAGTAAAATCTCCTAGAACTGAGAGAATCAAAGTCAAACTGAAATCAGATTCTCTTGGTACATGTAGTATACATTATTGAGCACTTGTTGGCATTGCCAATAAAGTGAGAAATATTTTAATCTGGTTAAAATGTAACCAGCAGTTACTTGTAATATTTGCGAATTACTGTTTATCCTCCACGTACATGTAGTTGGCTGCAAAAAATGGTAGTAAACTTATTTTTCTTTGCATCTGTAAAACGATATTGTGAGAAATTTTAATCGTTAAACACTTTGTAGCTTTAGATCAAAATAAATGTGCTGTTTTTATATCGTAATGTTTGCTATGTGATGCTACTAAAACAAAGAAATATAAACAAAAAATAGGTGGTCTTTTTCTCCAAATTTAGGACTATTGTTACAGTTTCTTAGAGTTACCAAAACCATGTATGTTTATCTTTTTTGCTTTTGGAAAATTAAAACCTAAATTTCAAGAGGAAAAGAGCTCAATAAAGCACTCTAAAACCAAATTCCCAAAAGGTCTTGTGGAAGGAAAACAAATAAAGAAGCGTCTCATTTTTGATTTTTTACCAATGAGCTGAGATCTTTACATTTTTACGTTTGTCCCTTGTGAGCCGGTAAGTACATGTGTTTGCAAGCGGGTAAGTATGGCGAACCGTTGTTGGAGAAATATCGAGTGTTATACTACTGTGTACATCGCGAAAAAACAAAAACAAGAACACAGTATTATCTAGTTGTACGAATGTTCCGAATGTTGGTTTATTAGCGACCAGGATAAATGACTCAACAAAAAAGCAGACATTCCTATTTGTATTTTACCAATGTGCTTCCTTGGCTACTTGTGGAATTGTAATGTTAGTTTTTTTTAGGACAAGAGATATGTCCTGGGCAAAACATCACTCGCGAATTTTTTTCCCATGCATGCTTTCCCTCCATCATTCCTTCTAAGTACACACGTTACGTACATGTACACTGTTGTTGTTTAGTTGCATTAATGTTCATAGCTGCCAACATAAAAACAATTTTAAACATTCACCACTTCCCCCGTCTTCCATTGTAATATTTTGGTACGTTGGCAGCTATGTATTTTGCCTGTTATGATTGGAATTGTGATTTCGTGGTAGTTTTATCAGTTACTAATATGTTTTCTTTCTCTTTATCTCTTTCTTTTGCCCCCTCCTCTTCCCGCTCTCAAACCCAACACAAGTTACAAAATCATTAAGCTACATTATGGGAATAACAAAACGACATTCCCATGTGCAGGTAGCAGGCGATGTTTTGTTTTTGTGCGGTCATAAAACGACTGTTTTGTTTATAGTACAATGTACAGTACATGTATTTTTATATTTGTGCAGTTCTGTGACAATTGGTCCAGAAATTAACAATTGTATTTGTGTGTGGTTTTTGTACAGGATAATTTTCTAATGAATTTTGAGTGAAGCTCCTTTTTTACGAAAATAATCAAAAACAAATTATACGGACATGTTCGTCTGGTTTTTTTCCTTTAAGCTTGCTTTTTGAAGCGGTTTGTCCACCTAAACACTGCACAGATTTAGTAAACAATTTAAGTTTTAAATTTACATAAAGCCCACTAACAAGGAATACAGAGCGAATCGGCCGCCGCGCGATTCGTCCGCCATTCATGGAACGCCAATCGCGGAACGTCCATTACGGGTGCGTTCCGGCCGCCGCTTGAATCGGCCGCCGATGTACATGTTACATGTATTGTTGTACAATAATTTTTTTATTACAACGTTTTGGATACACTAAAATAATGATATTCGTTTATTGTATTTATTACCTCCGCCATTGTGTTTGGGTCCTAGCAATAAAACCTGCTAAGGAAATATAGATTAATTATTGAAAACCCATTTCGGTCCGGTTCGATCCCGACTGGGACTGATAATAATTTTTACGTGTAGGCCTAACTTGCGTTTTTACACGCAAGATTTATTCAAGTCAATGATTAGACGCTTATAGACTGCAATAATAAAGGCTGCACATTAAGTGACATTTAGTGATAATGATAAATTAATGTTATTAAATAAAGACTGAAATCAATCAACGAATATCATATTCGCGTCTATACACATGTACAGCAATACATCGGCCGTCGAAACGCACCGCACCCCTAATAGACGTCCCACGTTTGGCGTTCCATGAATAGCGGCCGTATCGCGCGGCGGCCGAAATGCTCGGCTACCCTAACAAGCAGGCTTTACCACACCGATGCGGGATGGACGGTGGAACCAACGTGAAAGAACGCCCTCTCATCACCAGCAAAGGACGGCATCATAATTCCTTTTTATGTTTACTATACGCTGGGAATCTAACAACAGATTGTTAAAACCGAACACAATACAAATATAGATAGCATTAAACGTAAGCAACTTGGTGCGCACGTACATGCATACGTGTAGATTCTAAAGATTTGAGCAGAAGTGCCACGAACGAGAAACCATTTGAGGTACTGTATGACTACAAAAATATCCTTCAGTTGTTGTTTCATCAACCTCAGATTTCAGTCGGACTTCACCTTGACAACAGATTTAAAATGTTGATCAAGCTTGTTTGCAAATACAACGCACATGTGCATATAAGTGGGTGGTAAATAAAGGGTACCAGCATTTTGTATAAATTGTTTTTAGATGTTTCGAAATTACTTACTCCTGTTGAGTTACGTTCTGGCTAATTAGTTCTCACTTGTCAGACGGCCATGATCACTTTCTTTCAAATTCCGTGGAATTCTGTAATACTTTGGTTACTAGTTCGCCTATAGACGCGTGTTCGTTTTAGGGTGGTGCATTATGGGATAGATAATTTCCCGCTCTCGTCATCGGCTTTCAACTGTAACGTGGTCCGCTCTGAGAAAGGTGAGATAATTAAATTTGTGGATGCTATTTTGTTTTTTTACGGTGTAGCTGCAAATATAATTGTTGTACTTCCATGTGCAGTATATAGGCATCAGTATCGTGCGATAAACATTTCAGAAAGCATGCAGGGAAGTAGGAAATATGTTGGGAATACACTGCAGAACGAGACAATTCATGAACATCCTACATTTGCAAACGTGTTCACAAAGCTGTTTTTGTTGTTTGGCGGGGGGGCTGGCGGAAAACTTTATTTTCGGCTTGTTCGTGCTCCACACATCGCTTTAAATTTATTACGTGTAAACCTACTTTTAACTTGATTTACACCGTTAAAGGTAATACAGTGTATAGCTATCTGTTTATCTTTATTTAGATAATACGTACATGTACATAATTATGTTTGCTTCCAAAGCTCGATGTTGGCAACTTTTGTTGGCCTGTAGCTGTACCTCTTCCTAGTAAAGCATTTCTTTCTAGTTCTGGTTTTTCAATTTTAGACGTGCTGCTTTCCTGAAATACATGAATTCTGGATAAGAAATTCTATACCATGTTCATGTAAAATAAAGCATGTTAAACATAATCCAAACTTTAACCGACATACATTTCCATATCACTATGAAAACGGCCTTTTTTAATTACGCGTGAACTGGGTTTTCGGTCCCTGCCTAACCTCGTGGGTTTTCCTCCTGCCACTCAAACTGGAACTTCTTCCTGATACATGTACAATCATATGGCGAGCGCTGCACCATGTGGTGGGCGTAGCCGAGGTTGTATGAGCCCTTGATGCAGATCGTTGGTGTAAAAAAACTGTCAACCGGCTTCAATTGGAGCGTACGAAAGCGGAAGAGTACTGTAAAGCGTTGGAAAGCCGTGTTTTGGTTAATCCATCTGGTCGTGTTTGGTTTTTATGTACAGTACATGGACTTTAAATGCTTTTCGTTAGTCAGCTTTAAAAGTTCCTATTACAGTCGTGTCAGTTTTGATTACTGACACAAGGTGGCGCTGTTCTGAGTGGTACAACCTAGTACATGTACATAATACAGTACGTTATGTACATGTGCATGTACTCTGAACGGGTCCGTCCTGTGTAAACCTCATAAGCGTGGATAATCCATTGAAAGGATGAACAATTATCTGCTTTCATAAAATTGTGCATGTTTGGTTTATACGCACATGCGTGTACATGTACAATGTACATACCAACACAAACATGTTTCCTTGGGGTTTGCGCGATATGAAAGTAATCAATTTCTCGCTTCTAGCCTTGTACGAGTTTTAAAATGTTGATACGAACAGTCACCTTTTATCTTTATGCGCAGGTATCATTAATTGGTTTGAAAAATTACTTAGCTTTAAAAATGTGGGGCCGGATACTTTACTTGGTGGGATCGGCGTTGGGCATTTATAAGACTCGCACATACCTGATGACTTGTACATTAAACACTTGACGATTACAGTTTTTGCCTGTTAATTTTATTGGAACAGCGAATTGCCTGCAAGGTATACTTGTTTAAAAACGTATACTTGTACATATACATGTATCTGCCTAAATTAAGAACACAAGATATGGGTATACCTAGCTTTGTCATTTATTTCGCAAAATACAAACAAAAATGAGTATGCAAATGTTTCCTTATCACTACTTGCAAGCAAATCTGTTTGATTTGAACGGTATGCCATTTATTGATTTGTACTTGATATTTTTTGAAACTATTAGAAATTTAATGACCTTAAGCGTCTGTTTGAGAAACAATTGAAACATTTGCATTATTGTAAATACTGCAAATTTTAAACCCTTATACTGCGGCTAACGGGGTGAAACTAAGTCATCGTATCTCCAGTAAGAATATACATGTACAGATCTAGAATCCCTTAGTGCACAAAACCACATACATGTACTGTGCATGTACACAAACGTGCAGAAGTATGCATGTACTGTACTTTAGCAGTATCAGTTATTATTCAGCTTGGATTTCTAATCTGCTATTACGACATGCATCTCCATTCAAAAAGCTCACAATCGAGCTTACGTCAATCGGCGGCATTGATATCGAGCATGCACGTCCGTGTTGTTGACTTGAGGCTTACATTCACAATAATTAAAAGCCGGACATTGTCACGTTTTTCATATCTGACAGAATATCATTGGCAGCATTTTACAGCAGGTCCAATAATAAGATTGTTTAAAATTTAATCATACCTGAAAATTGCTGTGTAATTGGAAGTGGAAATAGCCGAAAGAAAACTAGAGGTGGAGCAACATATCGGAATTGATAGCATGATCGCTGCTGCACCTTGAATGCAGTCAATCACTGCACTTAAAATGACAGTATTAGATAGAACAATAGGTAGTACATTTATACCTGTGTAACAAGGGACACTGTCACAAACCGTGCCCACCCCCATGCTGCACACTCATAATAAAGAATATTGTAGTACATGTACATGTGTATAGCGATGTAACAAGGGACACTGCCACAAATCCTAGTTCCACAGGGTGGAATGACTCACGCTGTAAAGGATACTACATTGCATATTTATACAGACGTTACAAGGGATAATACCACACAGAACAGAATATCAAAGTTTGCCTCACTTATTAGTGCTACCTGATTACACATTCATAAAACCAATTAAAGTGAAAATGATTAATTTGCATAAACATCCACTAAAAAACTGAACTAACATCAAACTACACCCACTTACTACCTAACCCAGGTTATAATAAAAAAGATTACATTGGCTAAACAATAACATTCCTACAACTTTGTGTACCGGTACATACACTTTGTTTTTCAGGCATCTTCAGCCGACTGAGTTCGTTTCAGAGATAGCAAAGCCTTTTCACGAAGTTCTCGTTCCATTTTCTCAGCATCGCTGTCTGAATCCTGCATTCACAGAATCATAATTTATGTTTAAAAGAAGAGTTTCAGATATTTTAGATAAAGTTATTAAGATGGTATTTCTAAAGATCTTGCAGGCCTACCGTTACGAGTTCAAATTTATTATGTAATTAATTATATTAGCCCTTTTTATTTTCGCCATCACCAGAAAATGCTACACATGTTAAATTTTGATCAGTTCAACGAGATTTACACATTATTGGGCAACGTTACAAAATCTTATTTACTGGTAATTACGTAGGTGGAACGAAAGTAATGTTTTTGCTAATGTCCGTCTGTTGGTTAGTCAGTCCCTCTGTCAGCATATTCCTTCTACATTGTACATTACAATGTCGCAAAACTTCACCAACGTGACCCCTACCTCAAGGCTCTAATATCCCATAAAATGTTGGAAGGTCAAGGTCACAACAACACTTTAGAGGTATGATGCGTGTGCGCGCATGCAGAAGAGGACATGAATCCCAGTCACAGAGGAGGTGATGTGACTGTTTAGTGACTTGTTCGCTATATTTCATCAAATGTTAGCAAATAAAGAGCACCCGAGCCTTTAAATAAATAACCAGTGGGAAGAGATATTTCAATAGTTTACCGCATGGAAGGGGTACTACTGAGGGCCCCCTCTAGTTTAAGCTGTCTTGCACCTCATTTTCATGTTCAGTAAAGTTGTGGGTGCTGTACATTAATAAATTTTCTCTAGGATTTTCCTCCCACACCTTAAAATTTTATATTTTCCAGGTTGTTTGCAAACTGTATCGAAAAACCTGCTTAGTTCACCAGATAGATCGTTAGTTTAATTATACCATCTAATACTGGGTTCAAAAAAAGTGCGAGGAAATTTGGTCACTAAAAAAAGATGGGAACGACTTTATGTTAATAACCAGAGGCAATTGTCTTAATGAGGAAGTTACAGTCCTAATAATACCTGTTCTTCTCTCTTCTGTTTCTTGTGCTTCTTATGCTTCTTGTGTTTCTTGTGTTTCTTGTGCTTCTTCTTATCTTTCTTCTTCGACTCCTTGACATCCGAGTCGGATTCCTGTGAATTTAGGAGTGAATATTATTGGGAGATCACATCACAAACTCTGACACATCTCAGAAAAGGCGACATAGCACATACAAATTAATTGTAAATTATGATAAAGCGAAAGTGTAAATAAATGTTTGCCTAATTTCAGGGAATAGAACCTCAATTAAACCAGTGGTTACTTTAGAGTAAGGGGAACGGTGCTTTTTATAACAAACATAGGAGATGCAAATGTAAATATCATAGCAATATTGCTTTCTTTGATGTTTTCTGTTTAAAAAGAAGGTTGCAAGAAATGTTATTGGTAAAAATGTATTTAAAAAAATCAGATCATCATTACCTTTGCAGAATCGCTTCTTTCAACTACATCCTGCTTAGCTTTCAAAGTGGATACATCAGGACTACCAGAAGACGATCGAGACCTGGTCCTCCTTTTGGAAAGTGCCTTGTGAATTTTAGGACTTTCCATCTTACGCATTGGGGATGGCGACTCGTAACGCTTTGTGGGTTGTCGGGTCATCTCCTGTTTCAATGCAATCCGCTCAACGGAAGGTGATCTTTCAGCAGAGGAGGATCTACCCCGTTTCTTACTTTCTGGGGTGCGCTCTTCCCATCTTCCTGCCGGATGCGGTATCGGACTGACCTTCCCTTTAGCTGATCTTTCTGGTACATCGTCGGGTGAAGAGCTTTTTCTGATGTACTGCTTATCAGGACTGTGATTGTGTCGGTCTGAATGCAATTTGCGTTTTTCCAGGGTTTCGCTTTCCCATTTGTTAGGGCTGCAGTCTGTGTCCAGAGATGAGCTGCGCCTATATTTCTCTGGAGTGCGACTCTTAGGGCGTCTGTCTGGGGACTGGATCCTTTTACGCTTATCAGGAGTAGGACTGCCCCTGCGCCTGTGTTTCTCTGGGGCAGGACTTCGAGTGTGCTTTTCTGGGCTAGGACTGCGCCTGCGTCTTTCAGGACTACGCCTCCGTTTTTCTGGGATAGGGCTACTACGCCTCCGTTTCTCGGGGGTAGGGCTACTACGTCTCCGTTTTTCGGGAGTAGGGCTACGTCTCCGTTTCTCGGGGGTAGGGCTACGCCTCCGTTTCTCGGGGGTAGGGCTACGCCTCCGTTTCTCGGGGGTAGGGCTACGCCTCCGTTTCTCGGGGGTAGGGCT
>JAVCKS010079829.1:0-20946 GCA_032273685.1 Pteraster tesselatus | reverse complement strand
TCACCTACGCTAACCGTGTCATCAACCTACACCCGGATAGCACACACTTTGGGCTCATTCGACTTTCCCCATGAAGGCTGACGGCTGAGGACGCACTATTGTTTCAATGGATTTATGGATTCAAGTGTATAGACTGACATCTTATTTATCCCTTTACACGCACACACCCAACTGTGGCATAGACGTGTATAAAAAGAAAATTATAGATTCGACACTAATTGCATTTAGATGGGAGTACTACACAAAATGGAGGCTGCGGCGGCCATGACACATTGCTGCTTGTTCGTGATTCAATAATTTATTCTAATACCGTCAAAAGCTACCCGTGGTATGTACATAGGGAAATGAACCCTATGGGTGGATTTCTCATGCCATGGATTAAACCTGATTTAAACCAGGGCTTGTTAATCTAGGTTTTAGGTACGTTTTTGTATTTCACACAAATTATAACTGAGTTTGCGTGTAACACAGCTCGTAACTCACGGCGTTCCTTTTTCTTTAATCTGTATGGTTACCCATTAATATTTGTATCGGCACCTTAAACAGCCGTATAATTATGTATTATAAAGTTACTATTATTGTCATTTGTCTCGGTACAGCAAATAACCGTCGGTATTTTATCAACTTAAAAACATGACATGCAATAAGATGAACAGTTCAAACTGCTAACATTTTTGGACCTCGGTCCTTTTCCAGGGTGGGTTTGGAATTCTACCCATTATTTAATCTGCAAAAGGACTGATGTCCGAAAATTCGGTGAACCAATTTACAGTAAGCGCAGTTTGAACTGTTCATCTCGTTACATATCTACTGGGCACTATGCTGCCTCTGAGCTGCACAAGCCATATAATTCAGATTATTTGTCAGAGCACGTCAAACAGCCGTCTGTGTATTATAAAGTTCAATTGTTTGTTGCTTATACAATCGGCAAGGCAAACGATTCGGCCCTGTGTGTATTATAGGATTTATCAATTACATGTACATGTATATGAAAATGCACAAAATCAGTTCGTGTACGTACAGTTATATTGATATTTTTTTAAAGACTCAAGGTCTCTAAAGATATACGCAATCCTTGATGGAACAATTGTTTGAAATAAAGATTTAAACTAGTTTCTATTTGTGTTCATAATTCGGACGAGGTAATTGGAAAAGACTACCTTTGTGTTTGTACTCCGCTGTAGTCACCTGACTACATACACTGTTGGTGTCGCATAGTTACGTACGGAGGTATCCAACAATGCGTAATAATTCAGGCAACAACAAATGCATGAACAATACAGGGGCGCTATACAACAGCTTGCACCGAATGACGAGTTACAGAAAGTGTGTGCGAATAGGACGTGTTGCGTCACGCCACTCACGCGTCACGTTTGGGCGAGCCGACCATTAGCAGCGCGACCAGTACTTGACCGATCCCTGACCAATCCCTCGTACTAAAAGCATACAAGCATGACATTAACCGTTCTACATCATCGCCCGACGGAGACTAGCAACACGCAGTCGAAACGTCGCGTTCCCTTTCGTTGACTACATCGTGCGACATATAGGATACGTTTATTATTATTATTAACTAGGCCTACTTATCAGTCGGAGTCAAGTTTCTCGCCAAAGAAACACAGCATAATATTACTCACTACGCATGCCCGCGACTAGTTTAACCTCTGCCGACCTGTCATGCGTTAAACATCCGGGTGATAACAAAAGAATTGAAACAGACTGCCTTTATCGTTGTGTGTTGGGGGTTAGGTAGTAAATCAACCAGTGGAAATTTACTGTACGGATATTCAGGTTTTTACTGATACGGTGAACATTGTTCAGTTATAAACTGCCGCGCCATTTGCTGTAACTTAGTGCCGGATATCTGATCTACTTGGCCAGTTTACAGCCATGTAATTACAACCCAAATCTTGTGGCTGTCCTGTAGCTGTCCTGTAGCTGATCTGCTATTGTCCATGATCTTATATACTTTGTGCCATTTAGCGGATGCCGTGTTCGTACTAGTGTTCGCTTTGGATTGTGTACATTTCCAGGATTTTAATATGATTGAATCGAAATGCCACAGCAAAACATTTCCTTCTCACGTGGACCCTGACGTTTTGTGCTTAGTATACTACAGTAATTCGGCAGAGCTACCTGACTAGACTGGCAGTATCGCAAAACACGTGAGTGAGGCTGATGTATCCGAAACGACTTGTCTACGGCTATTGTCTAGGTCTACGACTGCGGCTAGTGTAAATAAAAATCATGCTGTCGGCATACAGCACAGCATAAAATACAAGTACGCCTTCGGATTTGTTCTACGTAAAATGTATCTATAGATTTTGATGACATTTCAGCCGTAGCCGTTAACTCTAGACCTCGTTTGGGGCAGTTCGTAAAATGGTCGACGCTGACAATAGACGTAGACGTAGCCCTAGACACGTTTCGGATAAGGCCAGAATTTACTAAAAAGTATAACCTTTGACCTGCCAACCGTTATTATGCAGATGACCGTGATTGGCCTTTTCGAAATATTTAGATCGGGACGCTACTCAACTAGGGAACATGCAAGCCAGTTTTATACTAATACTAAGATGAGGAACAGCCTGCTGTCGTTGGTGATATTTGTGAGATGTGATGTCCCTTCAGGGCCACCATAGTCGTTGGGTAATTCGGCAACAACGCCAATTTCGTCCACGTGATTCACGAGCGGGTGGGGGAATAGGTGGCTGGTGGCTAATGGCGCAGCGGTAGTTTTAGACTTCATGATCGTGCCAACATGAATTGAGTTTTCGATCTATTGTTAAGCTGTAGTAGTCTGGACAGGATTTTGTACGTACGTAATTTTTACAATAAACATTTTGGGATTTATCTGTGTATGCCACCCTAAACTGGAGATAAATAAGTAATTTTTGTATAATCTGTTAATTAGGGACAGTAATTAGCCTACCCTCAACGGAGGTATGCGTTGGCAGTGCAAAGTACCTTCCTTCGGTAGGTACGGGTACAAACAATAAAAACGCCTGGTAAACGAGGGGTAATGTCGTAGAAAAACTTTCGCCGCGTTTACACAATAATGGATCACTCTAGCTGATTGTAAACTTCTGTTCATTGGTATATTTTAACAAGTAAAGGATTCAAATGCCCGTACAAATCGTTTCCCTTAAAAAGTACACCGCAGTCAAAAAAACAAAATCACAAATTTTACAATACAGTATAAATAAGAGTTTGTAGAAAACACAGTACCGGTATAACATGTTGGGGCAGCAGAAGATATTGTTAGATTGTTAGATTGTGTTTTTAAGATAATGTTTTTGACGCGAATCCTCTCTTGTCACCATGTGCATCTTTATAAACCGCAACAAATTCTCGGCCTTTTCCGCTTCGATTTTTGTGACAGGGTAGGTAAAACAAAAACCAACTTTCTCGACTCTATATAGGGCCCACGTACATTCTATAACGTAACGGAATACGCCAGCGAATTTTCTGAGCGCAAATAATATGATTCTTTATCTCCCGCGCATTAAAATCCGTAGACACAACTCATGATGTACATTCCGGCCACTTTATTGTTGCATGTTTCATTCTCGAATCCACACCACTGAAAATGAAATTATTTTGATGACTAATGCTGCCCTCTAGCTAAAAGTGGCGTCATAAGTAGCGTTCCCGCTTCTTTCTACTTCCTGTTGTTCTTTTCCTCGTCTCTTCAATGAAACGATACAACAGATTACAATCAATTGTTTTACTATCAATGAAAGGAGAAGCAAAAGACCTACTTATACGAACCTGTCTCTATCTAATTACAGAATATTTAGCGGTTTATAAATAGTTACAATCGAAACAAAATGTTGATGATTGAACAATAATGAACTATATTAGGCACGATACATTTGAATGCATATGGTGGATGTTAGGTGTTTCGAAATAATTGCATTCGTTCGTAAACAGCAACAATTTTAAGAAATTTCAGGAAAATATTCGCCCTATACCGCGCGTGAACCTACTTTTTCTCCTAAACTAGATTGTCTCTAACGTGGTGGTTGTTGTTGCATGAAAACGTTTAACGTTTGATTTCTCAGAAGTTACGAAACGAGAAAGTCACTCTTTTTAAACTCAAGAAAAAGAAAAGATTTCATTCAAATGATTTGCAACTTCTACAAATGTATAAAGAAAGTAAATGTATTGCTCATGCCGTATACAAATTGGCTACATTGTATTGGCTGGTTGCTGCGGTTCCCGGGAAATTTTGATAGACACTTTGTACTCACGCCTGCCGATGAGAAATACACGTATTATGTATATTCATCGATTTGTGGAAGGTACGGTGCTGTGGCGAACTACAATAGGCTGTATTAATAATTATAGACAGCGCGTAGACCACGCCTACACCGATGAGAAATACCCGATATGAATGGCTATCTATCGCCGATAGGCGCGTGGTAAACAACGCGTCTTATGAATATCCATGACAATATTACTTACGCATAGGAAATAGATTAGCTTTGGGTATCTGGGGTTTCACAGAAACAAATACATGTATTGTACATGTACACAGAATAAATGCGGTTTCTGTATGTAGATTCAAACAGCCAGAAAGAAAATTCTTTTATTAGAGTGCACTCAAGACACAAAATACGAAACCGGTCAATACAGAGGGGGAGAGGGGGAGAGGGGGGAGGGGGAGGGGGGGGGTGCCCTATTTCCTGCATGAAACATGGATATCTTTAAAGATATACTGTCCTATTTTAGACCGATTTCACCTTGAAAAATTATTGTATAAGTCGAACTTTCAATTTGCTACGTTTCCCATTGAATATTATTATAATAACATTATGTCAAGAAAAGTAGTTTTATCGGTTGAGAATGAATTATTGCTGCCAGCCATGCAACTTTGACATGAATAGGGGAATATTATCATTTTAAAGCTAATTATTACTACTCCAGTTGAAATCGGTCTGAACTCAGACCGATTGTATTTTTGACAGCGGTATGGTTAAAGATATTAACTATTAAAGCGCTCAGCATCGAAAACGGGGAGTTGAATCAAGTTTCTATTGGTGTGAACCACCTGACAAGACTATTGCGAAGTACGCAGTCAGAACGTCGCGTTTCCTTTCGTTGACTACCGGTACATCGTGAGACGGGTATCACTACCACGCGGGCTTCTGGTGTGCCGCAAAGCATTATGAGTTGTAGGACGTTTTTTTAATTTTCTGAATATTCATGAGAGAGTTATCGCTTGACCGCAGGGTCGTCTGCCATGCCCTAACTAAAACCCTAACCTAATCTTAACCCTCTAACCCTCTAACCCTACCCCCAACTATGGATAGAGTGTATGGTGTAATGACCAAGCATAATTATGACAGTTGTTATACTTGTGACAAAGGAACTTCAGCCAGATAAGATTTTAGATTTGGTATTCCTGTAATGGAGAAGGCTAGGACGTCTGTTCTTCAATCTCACAAACTGATTAGCACTTTGAGATGTAACAAAGAAATACTACTAGACATAGGGCGTAGTTTTACGACGACGACCAATACATGATTGTAGCTGTAATCTGTGCTACATAATAAATTCTTAGATAGGCCCTATTGTGTCTGCTACGTTTCAATCAGAGTATCATGGTCTTCGCCATGTATATCGTCTGTTTGTTTATCTGCTGCCGTGGCAACCTAAATCATTCGCCGCTTGATAAATTATTATTATTTTCAATCAATAATAATATTTTCAAATAGGCCTATATGAATGAGTGCATGACCTATGTCGAATCGTTATACGGTATAACCAATAACCCGAACCCGCGGTGTTATTTTGTTAGTAAACAGACGTTTGTGTTTGGTCACTGACTTGAAAACGGGACGGTCCCAAACCTTCCCCTTTTTTGGTGGTCTCATTGTTTTGGCTGCCCTGGGAATTTTACTTGCAATGTTCTTGAAAAGTTTTTTTGAGGAGGGGGTGGGGGGGGGAGGGGGCACGTATTGGTATAGATTGATTTTCTCATTGTTTATTTACATGTCGGCGAGTCACACCCATCACGCAATTCTCCACCACTAAATAAGACTCATGTCAACGAACGATACGTGTGTTGAATGATTATAGGTTTTAGCAAACTTTCCAAATGTCATGCCCGCTTTGTATATCTCCATGCACTTACGCGTTTTCTTTACAGTTGTTATACAAAATATATCGTTTCCCACCACTGGTTTGTTTTTCTGCTGGTTACAAATTGTCCCTTTCTCTATTAGAGCTTTTTACTGGCTTGCAGTGGTTTGCTGGCTTGCATTCTCCTCAGTTCCAGTTTTGTTGTTGTTGTAAGTTTTCCATCTGAAAGTTGTTATGTAGGAAACAACTTTTTGTGTGCCTCTTGATGTTCATTATGGCCATCAATACAGTTGGCCATTATACGGTCGACTAAAGTCGCCATTGGGCCTGAAAGGGTTAAATGTGACCAACAAAATGAGCTGTAAGTCGCAAAATGTCAAATTGAGATTATGGAATGTCTATAATGTCATATGCTTAAATATAATTATGGTCCATCTCTGGTTTTACTCTAGCCACCGTTATATCCCTTTAGAAGTTGTTTAAGCCATTCAACCATGTTTTGAGTTTAAAGTCATGGACCATAGTCACCCTACTGACAAGAATCGCCAGACAATCAGCAAAAACACAGTTCGGTTTAAAATCCGGCCACCAAGTGGAATATGATAGCAAAAAAGCTACTAAATTATGAAAAACAAATTAATTCCCAAATAGATTTTCCATTCGAAAATCGCCAGACAATCAGCAAAAACACAGTTCGGTTTAAAATCCGGCCACCAAGTGGAATATGATAGCAAAAAAGCTACTAACTTAAATTCCCAAATAGATTTTCCACTCGAAAATGGAATTGTGCAATTTTCCGCTCATTTCGAAAACAAAATCAGTCAAATAACTCTCGCACGTTCTGGATCCTTTTACGTGTACGAAGCTTTTATTTTGATGTAGTAATAGCATATTATAACCTGTACCTTATACATGTTTATGTATAATCAGTAAGACTTTAGGACTAATCCACAACTTATAATATCACAGCCGGCATTTCTTTAAATTGTCCTTGTGCTACTTTGTAAACGTTTTCAGTAGAGCAGCAAATGCCCACTGTTTTTGAGCCCGGACTTAAAACTCCGAAGCAGTTGAAACCCTAAACATCGTCATAGGTCAATAATAGATCTTAGCCTTTTTATTTCAGCCTTTCTGTCATTTTATAGAATTCCTTCTTTTGTCTGTCAATATGTTTGTTTTAATGACTCCTTAATATCCTTGTTCGGTGTTGTTCCTCGTGAACTCTTTCCTATTCTGCCGTGTTTCTCTTTTGCAGTACTTCCAAACAACACTTACCTGTTTTCTGACGACATCGAATCGGTTTGGAAGTTAAGGGGGATTGGCAAATATGTCAAAGACATGTGGCAAAATGAAAAGTGAATTGCGTCAACAACGACCGCTTCGTGCAAATTGTTGTCTACCCTCAGAAAGTGCCAGTTTAAATAAGTTTTTATGTATTATAATAAATATTTATCTATGTATCTATCGTATATAATGCAGTACTTTACTTCAATCCGTTTGAAGCGGGTAAACAGAGTTTTTAACCTCACACCACAGCGGTCTGTGTTGTGGGATGATGCTCTTGCTATGTTCACTGTTAGTCGGTATGTATCGTAAGACGAAGGAGTTTACGTTTATAATGGAGGGGGGGGGGACCCAATTCGCACGAGAGGCCCGGATTCGAACCTTGTCTCCCGGTGGTGTAGGCGATGAAAGTACCTCTACGTCACCTGACTCCTCATTAAATGTCTCGATGTTAACAGAAACGTCACGAGTCACGACTTATCTCAAAAATAGAATTTGCGACCTTAGATTTAATTCGTACGGTTGGGTCATACTGTCCAATTTCTCCTGGAGAAATAATTATAAATTTTGAAGTGATAATTCAGTAGGTTGTTAAGAATGATTATATGGCATGAAACAACAACCAACGAGTAGTTACTGCATGTCAATATTGATTACTGGCTCCCAGCAATATTTCACTTCGACAAGAAAATACTCTCCGCGCTATAGGCCTACCGTTTAAAGGCTAGTAATAACTTGGGCAAAAATACCGAATTATAACACAGAAACCATCACGAGCTTTACTCTGTACTTTAAACGTTAAAGACGTACTATCGTCATCATTATCGATTGCGTCGAATTCTCGTGAACGTTTCTAAAGAGCTAAACATTTTTACAATACTGGGCTCGAATCCGTGCTAGGTTATTCTGACGATAAGGCGACTGTAAGTTCTTAAACCCCCACCTACATTTTGGAAGATTGTTCATGTTATTTGTTATCCTAAAGGGGCACTATTGTCATGGCTGGATAGGGCGCCCTCGTGTGTCTATAATGCAGGGATTCGAGCCTCGAATTACATTAGAATTAACTTTAAACACCAATAAAATAACAAACCACTTGATTGCAAAAGGATATTGGATTACTATCGATTAATGATACAGGTATACACTTATTCACAGTCATTCCCTCCTAGTTCGATTGATGCAGATCTTGCTAACAATGCTCGTGAAATTACGCTTCAGACAGAGAGGTATCGGCGAAAATGCTCCTTTTAAACCAATAATGTTGGTTTAAAATAATCAGTTGATCAGTGCTTGAGATGACACCAGTATTGGTTTAAGAGTGGGAAGAACCCTTTGAATTACTGTACTCGTCATCAAGTGATGGAACTTACTGGTGTAGCTAATACTATAGCGGAGATGTAAATAGGTGTAGACGGCAGGAGGAAGAACAAGTGGGATGGAGCATCCAATTTGAAACGTCGATGAACCAAAATGATTCATCAAGAAGTTGTAATATTAAAATGCAAGCGGTGTTATCGTAAACGAAAATATCGTTTTCAACCGAGCAGAGGCGGGGGTGTAAATGGGTGGTTGTATATCCGCCTGGTCTATACGACTAGTTGGAAAGGCTAGTCCGGTAAATAAAATCATTAGGCAATGGCTGCATGCTACCTTACAAATAAACATGTTTCCTGGATGTAAAAATACACCTTTTACACGATTAGTAATGTTTGTAATTTGGGAAGTGCGTAGTTAGTAACCGTGGTACCCAGGTTAATTATTGCCTGTACGGGAAAAATCACGGTTTTATTAAAACGGGCGCTATCATGGGAACACTTTCTGTCTACAGAGTTCATTATGTTTTTTTTTGCAAGCAAACCTTTCTTAAATCTTAGACCACTTTTTCTAAAGAATGAGAAATTACGGTTTTTGCGACTTGTCGTCATATATGAAGTACGAGGTTCAGATCCGGGCATTAGGGATTTTTCGATTGTGTGGACGAGAACGCGGTCCTCGTTCTCTAGCGGTGCCAAAATGCTGCCGTCCAGTCGTCATCTCCACCTAGTTTTCGATTACAGTCGACACATGTTCACGACGCGATGAACGGCACGCAGCGAGCTTGCCGTGACTTTTGACACACACTGGTGCCATCCGTCGAATGGAAATCGAAAAGTGTCTATTATATATACGACCGGCGTGCTTTTATTTAGCCCTAACTGTTGTATAATTTTGCCAACTCAAATACATGGACAAATAGTATACATACAGCAATCAGATTACACGTTTGATAATTTGGTTCTTTGAAAAAATAAAATTATAATTCCGAATAATACAATTTTTTGTATTTTTTCATGTTTGGGCATTGTTTTTGTTTGTCTGTAGCTATCCATTAGTGCTACCAGTACTACTTCTACTACTACTTTACTACTACCCAATTCCCATACCAGGCCCTAGATTTCGACCATGTGGCCCCCTTTCAGTGATAGGGCGAGACCGTATCACTTCATTGTTACTTAAAGACAATACATACCTCCTGTACCTAGATGTTTTATAAAAAAACAAATTTCTACAACCAGAAATAACTACTCAGATACTATCAAATGTTATTTAGATTTGTTTTTATGGGACCTTTAGCAAACCCTGCTCTTTGCACTAATTACTATACCTAATTGATGTTACTACTTAATTACTGTTACTGTCCTTGCTCCACCTGCCCTTGTTTTACGATTATTATAATCGCATCATAGGCAGGTGGGAGAAAAACCCCTATCTTGGGCAAATACCAATATCAATTAATAGGATTCGAACCCGGGTATTCTATTACAGTGGTGAAGGCCCCCATGTTAGGGGGGGGGGGGGGTCAGGTTTCAAAACCTATATATATATTTTTTATTTATGTCTTTACTTCTTATGATTGAAATAGCCTCCACGAAAATGCCGTAGATTATTTTTATTGCATAACGACTAAACCCTCCTGCACAATTACGTCAGAAATGTCGTCTTCAACATTTCGGTTTCAAGAGAGAGAATGCCCCGTCCCTCTCTCCCCATCCCCTCCCCCATCCCGGGGATAACGTTCAATTTCCCGAATTGTCAGGTACGTTTCATGCTTCACGTTGTGGGTGGAACCCCAGTAGAATACTAAGAACAACCAACGAGGGAGGGGGGGGGGGCCTAGTTATCCATGTTGCAGGCTCCGCCTATACACATAATGTGTACATATAGGTGCACACGTATGTGTACAGCTCGCTGCTAGTATTGTGTATGAGCCCCGTTCGTAAGGCCCGCACACGGCACCTATTGCCTAATCTCGGCCGGTATCGTATGCGTACGGTGTGTGTGTACGAAGCGTGGTGATCGACAATTTAAAATCTCAAGCTGGCTGGGTAATTCCCCCGGAGTGATGCGGCCGGTGTGCATCATCTATCCTCATCGTTTTTCGCCGAGAGCGGATTGCCTAATCTAGGGAAGAGCTGGAGTCGATTGTTGCAAACATTTCCCTATCTCGTATTCGAAACAAGAAGTCTATTTTTGTATCAAGGTAGCTTATAAAATACACCGGTGCCCTGCGTCTAGAATCAATTCACTCTAAAGCTCCAATTCTGTTTAGAAGAGATTGTTTGTTTCTAAAATAAGAGAAAATCGACGGTATCGACAAGTTAACACGCGTATACGTATACACACAATGGCTTTATCGTACAGTAACCCAAATGTCGAAGCGGGCCTGTGGCCAACGCATCTGACGCTCGGAGGGAAGACTACTCGAGATGACAGCAGCTCGAGTAAACCATCGTACAACAAATTCAACTCGTTCTTTTCTTTGGTTCAAGTTGTGGTCAACGTAGTCTTATTTGCAGCAGTTATCTGGTTGGTGTTTCACGTTGTGTACCTGGAGCAAGAACAAGTAAAAACGGGAGGACTGATTGTGAACCGAAAAGGCTATCCAACCATTGTCAGTTCTCACAATGCGACCAATGACGTAAGTACAGATTTCTCCAGTATAACGACTTAAGAGTCCTGCAGTATGTCTTAAACTTTCTTTGATATCTGTCAGATATCGTAATCTTCTAGTCACTAAGTTTTCTCTTTAGTTTTCTAAAGCATTTCTAAAACATTAATTTCATCTTCTACAAAACAAAACGAAATCCTACCAAAACAAAACCATGCAATACATCCAACTATTTCCATTAACAAATAAACTAAGAAAATGTGTGTACTGGTAAAATAATGACACGAAACAGGGGTCTCTTAACAATTAATGACCAAAGGACAACAATATGTATAGGCCTATCAATATTTATATGACCCAACCGTATACGAATTGAATTCGAAGTCGCAGATTACGTTTTGATGATAGGTCTATATGTCAGTTTTCCGTGAATGTGGAGATAATGAACGTAGTTTTTTCTTCTATATGTTTTTGAATCAAAATCGGGTGTACCTCAGTGCACTTATGTAATGTCAGATCAATAATACGTGGACTATATTGCATTTTGAACATTGAACTGCAGCTTATACATTCGGAAATGACAAATAAACAGTCTAACATAACGTTCGGTCTCTGTCAAAAGTTTTGTTACAGACATATAAATCAATGTCATAACCTGTTTAATTTACAAACGAGGAATTACCTTATGCCCGGGTTCAAACTGGCCTGTTGAAATTCGCGACGTTCGAAGAGCTCCTGTAAAGGCTTAATTCTCTTGCAAGTATGTCCTGACGCGAATGCCAAGTCGCCAGCGAAGCATAACAAAGGAAAATGAAATTTCCCGCTTACATTTCTCCCACGTTTAACATTGCCGTCCTCAGCAACTGTTTACCATATTTTGGATCCTTTAGAGCCAGCCCTTCTGAGCAAGCCGTACGTATGAGTGTCGCTTGCGCTTGTCCTTTACCCATACTATACGTCCTATAAGCGCGATCGTGGATGCTCACTTCCACGTCCCGTTTTCAATGCTACCGGTATCTGCAGCTACAGGAAGCACCTTGAACTTAAACCGAATTTTGGTAAATTTGCTACAAATTAACAGAATTCTTTTCGCAGTGGATATAGGCTACAAGTTGAAAGTCCACCCCATTCCTATTTTCACATCATTTTTACCCGGTTACGTTATTTACTCAGAGCTCCACGAAGAATGCCGGCTTCGCGGGTAATGCACGGGGCAGGAGGCAGGCCCCCTCCACGTCTGATACGGCCGATTACGGTAAGTCGTCAAGGAATTGTAGAAATTCAAATAATATTAGTTTGTTATTTTAAAACGACCTAAAAAAGATTTGATAAATAGATCAGTAACATGAATCGAGTACTTGCTTTGGAAAGAACAAGTACATTTCAGTATATTTAGTTTGACAAATTTCCCGAAATGTCTACATTCTTGAAAGGATAAAAAAATGGTTCTTGATTTTATGTTATTTTTTTATTTAATACAGATACTAAATTGAATCTAACTTTAGTTCAATTTACAATTACAATAATTATTTTATAATTTGTGGAACTATAATGAATGAAAACCCCGAAAACTGATGTTATTACATTACTCAATAAAGTTGTTCAACACCTGACAAGATATATCTTGCGGTATCCACACATTACTCTCTGCCAACAAATCCTGAGATATAATTACTCGTGAATGCATTTTCGTGCTATCATGCTATCATGGTAAAGCCAAAAACAATCTGAAATCGGACAGTACAACTTTAAATACGTACCGTACCTTCACGAACTAATATATGTCATTGTTTATTGTTTGTTGCAGGGGCCATGCCTTCCTCGTACTCTGATTATGACGTAAGTACGATAATATTTATGCCACAAATCAAGTTCAATAGGAACGCGACTTCAGCTAACCAACTCAACTACATTATAGCAGCCATCTTGTGGGCGCAGTCCGTCGTTATTCTGAGACTGCCCCACAAGATGACTTCGCTGTTCGACACGATCTTCCTATATAGGTGCACTTACAACAACCACAACAACAACAATAACAACACATAAGCTTTGCAAGATTGTCGGCTACGACGCATGCGCTGCGTAAATTGCTATAAATAGAAACCATGCTATGGTTTCGATTAGGACATTATTTTTCGTTCGTGTAGGCGTATCACTTAATGGTTGTCATTGCTTGTTATTTTTCTCTCCAGCAAGCGCCTGCGCATGGCATGGGCCACGCGTTCTTCCACGTTGTAGAAAATAGCCTTCGGCAGGTGCCAGGTGAAGGTGAGAATCAGAATTTGCCCGTCCCTCAAACCCAGCGATATACCGGAGTTATATTAACATGGAGGTCTTGAAGATATTGTGAAAACAAACTACATACCAAACACCGAAAAGATAAATGTTCTCCAGGAAATTATATACTAAATCAATTTTATTCGAATATATTGCTTAGCATGTAGCTATGAATCACAAGATGACGGAAATAATTCACTTTAGTAAACTTTTAAGAATTATGCAAGAATTATACTATAGTCTTCTGTTGATAGTAATATTAATTATCCCGTCCCAGAAAAAAACCTAACACCAATAAACAAAACTATAAAACAAAAAGAATTGTCGTCATGCCAATTTAGAATTCAAGCCCTGAAGCCGTGCATTATAACCGACAGAGGGCGTTCCTATTTAACCATGACAATATTTCCCTTTTATGTGCCGTCTGTAACCGAAGGAAAAATGGCTGCTGAGTTGAATTGTTGATTCTGTCACAATGACGGCTATTAAAAAGGAAACATTTACAATATCAGTTGCCGGCAAACTGCACATGCGGTTCATATACATATCATGTTTACTTCCAGGAACATCTGCCGGTAAGACGTGTGTGCATTTTGCCCTATGATGTGACATGCCCTCGATCGCTTTTATTTGCTCATTACAGATAGGTACTTCGAGTTTCACACCAGCACGGAGGCCCGTTACTCCAGGTGGACTCACGAAAGCCTAAACTTCATAGAGAATCGATTCATGGAGGTAGGTAATAGTAACGACTGCAACAAACTAGTCGCTAGCTCACATACGGCGGTTTTTGAACAAGACTTTGGGTCCGCCCGCGGAATCGTCCCCTCCATTCTTACCAATCACACGCACCCCTTTTCCCCTAACCTCTTCCCTTAATCAAATTAGTTTGATGTTAAGCCTGACAAACGATTAATTGTAAAATCATCCTTTCACGTTGCTGGGGTTTTGCTCCCACTACATCACGCTAGATACACGGGGGAGATACACCCGCTTGCTGTGACTGGTCACCAAAATAATTGTATTAATCCACGATAGAAATTGTTGTGGAGATTACAACCCCCTTCCAGTGGAGGATGAGGATACGAACGAAATCAAATCATGCCATACCAGACTACAGTGCTATAGCAATACGAAATATTGCACTGACTAAATTATGATCATCCTTTACACCACAGGTAACAGTGCCGGGTTATTACCACGTATACAGCCAGATGCAGTATAGCGGGTATCAAATCAGTCAAGTGGTTGGTCACGAGGTTGTGGTGCTCCCTGACTGCAGTAGAGGCGATACGTTTGTGATCCTGAAGACGACAAGGTAAGCGTATTGACAGGGGCTGCCAACCCTATGTGACTAATAAAAATGTACTATCCAAATTTAGTCCGGTTTAACCATAAGAAAAAAAGTTAAATGTTGAAGCGATAATTTGGTACATTTGCCCTTGATTTAAAATTCATCCACTTGTTGAACGTGAATTATTGCTACCAGCTCATATCTAATTTTTACAAGAGGATACATAGCCATGTTTATTCATCTAATTTAGTTAGCTTTGTGCACACAACATGGCTTTCAGTTTAGGTTGTCGAACTCTCTGTATAGGTCTAGAACAATTAGTTCAAGAGCGCCTCCTGTATGTCTGTCAAACAATTAGTTAAGCTCATTCGATATTTTGATGTTTACTCTCCCACATTCTACCTGCCTTGCGCCGTGCAGTCACGCAGGAGAAACGGGTTATACTGCTGGCGTGTTCTACCTGGACGTCAACGATCGAGTTGGAGTGCGCCCTCCAGGGGACTCCTCCAACCCAATAACCTTCGGTGGTAGCCCTTCAACCAGCTTCTTCGGTGCGTTCCTGCTGTACGAAGACAACTACGGGAAGGTGAGGGCGGACTTGGAGCCCTGTCCCTGAACGCCAGCCAGCAGGTGGGCCGGAAGGAGGCTTTTGCGAGCGAATTCGACTGTGATGTTATTTATAAGAACATAGGACATGTTTTCGCTGTGCGTGACGGCGTGTTTTATATTATATTTATCAGCTTGTACATAACTTTACCAGGAGAACCATTTTGTATATATTTTACATACATGCGTATATGTATGGTCAAGTTATAGAGGCCATAACTCCTTAGTATATAAAGCTGTTAGTAAGAAAGGGATTATATTGACTCCCGATCGTATTATTAACTGCAACTGACCTGACCTTGCCGACCGCGTACAACATTTAAACATGGTGAAGCTATGAAACACATGATCTCCTTATCCTCAAATGACAGATCGTGAATTTGTTCATGTTCATTTTGGACGATCGGAACTGAAAGTGTGAGGTATCGAAACTGAAAACGAGGTATTGTTTCACTTATATGTATATTTTGAACACATGTGTCTCAACCGTCTCAACTAGAAAGCGGATATTTTGGCAGATTGACTTTTGAATGACATCGTCGCTAGTATAATACTTGCTTGGTAAGGTAGTTTAATTAAATGGAGCACTTTCTATGCTGTACATTCGCGAGTGTTGCCGTGATTAAAATTTCCACGAATTTCGTGATTCTCGCTGAATATTATTGTAACAGAACATGTAGAATAGTAGCGACAAAAAAACTCAGCTCGACGCAAGACACTTTCAGCCAAATGTATAGCATAAAAAATAGCATATGTTTTTGAAACAAATTGCCATGCCTTACTTTTTATATCTAATTACTTTTTATTCCAACTGTGTAAACTTTGGCGTTTGAATGCCCACATTTTTTGTTTATACAAGTTTCCTCCTATGAGCCCCGTGGGCGTCAATGTTAGAAAAAGTGGCGGCTGTGTTTCAAATTTATTCAAGTGTTTATCTATTTATTTGTATGAGAGAAGTGAGTTAATAGAATGCTTTTGTACTGTGTGGGTCGGTATTACGGAGGAAGTTGGGGTTTTAAAAAGTAGGACGGATTATAACTAGTGAGACGAAATCCACTCGGTTTGGTAGGGAATTCCGAAAAGGAAACGAAAGTGCCGTTGTACCTCACGTGATCTTTTTGAAAATTAGTAGGCCTAGTAAAAAGGTTTTTTATATACATGTAGTTGTTTTTGTGTGTATATATTTTGGTTTATATATAGTGTTATTTCGACCAAGATATTTCAGTGATCCTTGACGAAAACGTTCCACACGAAAAGTGTTTTATATAAATGCAACGAGTTGTAAATATTTTGTTATTGCGGAGTAAAAACCGCGCAATATGTAAGCGGAAACGATACGATATAATTATAGGCTAAAAATAACGAGCCAAATTTAGTAAGATGTTTAATAGCTACGCGTGGGTGAAATTGCTAAATTTGCCATTAGCCCACTCGAAGCATGGCTTACATTTTTTAAGTACTATACATATATTGGGCATCTCTACATTTGTAGCCATACGGTATTTTCTTATTTAATCGAAAACTTAAAAATAAAAAATAATGACATTTAACCTTGCTTATGTGTATTGAAAATAATGTCCTAAAACCAAAAACCCTCCACAATAAAAGACGGCCAGCTTCCTGCGGTCAACGGTTATTGACGCGCCACAGCGTCCTCGTGTGGATGGGGGTTGTTCGCATCCATGCGTGGGGAAATTACTAAAGTTAGAAAATGCATGTCTGTTTATGAGGCATTCCAACCCCGACTGCATGGTAGTGCCAAATCTTTTGATAACGGAAAAAGCCCATTGAGGACAGAGAAGGCATCTTTTTGGCGAGGGACTTTGGTAAAACAGCCACGGTTGTCATATAGGAACTATATTTTTGGTCCATAGCCTAACTTTGTGTCGTTCTACATTCTCATGTACAAAATAACGACGATATATCATTAAATCTTTTGGTAAAATAAAAATTTATTGAAAGTGTAATTTGTTGGTTTTGTCGTAAATGGTTTCAATATCAAGCTTTTATTAGTCTTAATTATAATTATATTTAGTCTTAATTATATTGTCCGTTTCTACGATAGAAATAAAACATAGGTTTTCCTGGTAAATTTCTGAAAAGCAGACAATTTCACTTTCACACATTCAATTAAAACAATTTCCTCTGCAGTTCTTACCGTAGAATTAACAATACAAGCATTCAATTTCTGAAACTTAAATGATTTTAGCATATTATTAACTTAACATATATGCTGGTAGAAGAACTTGTTCGACGGAAGATTTGGCTCAAATATTATTTTATTTGATTTACCGGCAATTAGTTTTTTGAAAAAAATGCCACAAAGAAATACATTAATTGCACAACAAAAACGTTTCCACCCACAGTAACAAAAACAGAGACGGGAAAAGCGGGAATTTCCTAAGAATCACAGAGGAATTCCGCCAAACACCCTTCAGGGTAGGCTGTTGTGAATTGGACGCGAGCCCTCTTGTGACACCCAGTTTGATTTCTTTAACCTATTTTCGTGATTATAGGCGAAAACTTTCCCGAACCCGCGTACGAGCTAGCACGAAGATGAATTTGGGAGAAAACAAATATACGGGTACATATGCTAAGATTCTCAAAAACCTTAATCGGTTGATACCCAATAGCACATGCAATACTGTAGTTTTAACTGCGGGGATTTACATGTATCTCCATTATGTGTAATAGCGCCAGCAACTTCAAATAAAACACTTTGTTGTAAGAGTGATTATAACAGCTACAAATAGGCCACTTCAACTGTCACGTCCCTTTTAGCCAATTGGCATGAATACAAACACACGTAGTGGTTCACAAAAATCGATCCGGGTCGCCTTCGGGAACGGACGAAGCCACATGTATGAAAAGTTCAAGTAAATCAGACCAGCCAGGTTTGAGATTATGCTGAAACAGTATCTATGTCCATTCATAGATTCCATTTTATACACATGCAGTTCTCTGTCACTTAATGAAGTTCTCAGATGTTCATCCAGTAGTTTGTTGTTCAAAAGTTTAACTACTTGCAGTTTAAGCAAGAAATCCCTTGTCCCAGCGAATTATTGGAGAATATTTTAGGGGTTCCGGTGTCCAGTTTCTTCAAACAGTTCTTGTTATTGACTCATATAATATTCGCAATGACGAAAACCGGTCAAACCAATTTCTTTACTATAGGTTTTCATTCATCTCCCAGCTTTGTACATTTTGTTCTTGTCGTCTCGCGGGTAATTAACTTGGCAGAATGCCAACACCAAGATTAGATAAATGCTTTACCTCATTCCACAAAATTGTCACAATTTTCACCATGTGACTGGCTAATCCCATGCTACCATACAAACAGTTCTATACATGGACTGCAGGCCTATAATGGTGTAACGGCTTCGCATGGCCGTTACACCAGACACGTTTGGTGAATTTTTCACGTAGGTTTTAAACTCGGCTTTTTAAACAGATTTTAAACGGATGTGTGGACTCAGCCTAACAGCAGGTTTATTAAAATGGGGGTTGTAGGGAATATTTGTACACGTACATGAACTGAACTGTGTTCATATTACTGACAATCACCGACTTCGCTCATTGTGTGTGCTTTGTAATATATGTTGATGAACTAACTCTTACTTCAGTTTTCACAAGGTTTGATAAACCTAATTTAAACTCGGTTCTAATTTATGTTAAATCCAAACCAAAACCAAAATTGAACATAATTTCATTAAAAAGCATGGGTGTAAACCATCACAATTTTGTATAACTATAAGACGAGGTAAATTTTTAAACCAGTGCACTTAACACTTAAATATAAATACATGTTTGACTTACCTAAAGTCTCGAAGGGTCTGTTTGCTCCACAGTTTGACTTACCCATGAAAATCTTCATTCCTATATATTCCAAGAATCAAAACTCTAAAAGCAATGGTCTCAACAAGGCAATGGGAATGGTCATCCTCCTCCAGGCTCCAGAATGTTCAGTTCGTCTTTCGACGTGTCCAGTTTCACAGTGATCCGAAAATGCCAAGTTTAACCGTAGTCCGAAATGCCAGTTTAACCGTGATTCGAAGTGTCCATGTTTTACCGTTTACACAATATCCAGCACGTCCACCGGGATCCAAAATGTCAAGTTTAACCGAATTCCAAAATGTCCAGTTTAACCGTATTCCAAAATGTCCAGTTTAACCGTGATTCGAAGCGTCCATGTTTCATCGTTTACGCAATATCCAGCACGTCCACCGTGATCCAAAATGTTAACCGTATTCCAAAATGTCCAGTTTAACCGTATTCCAAAATGTCAAGTTTAACCCTCTTCTAAAAATATGTCCAGTTTTACCGTGATTCGAAGCGTCCATGTTTCACCGTTTACACAATATCCAGCATGTCCATGTAGGCCTACGTTTCACCGTGCGTCCAATGTCCAGATTTCTTCATTCGAACTGTCCAGCTTCATCAATTTTTATTGAAAATAGTCATTTCTTCAGATAAAACTTCCGTTTCCAATCTGCGGGGTCAGCGGGGAGTTCAACACCATCATTATGTAATGTTCACATGGCCTTTCGGCTTACAAACGTCGACAAACTAAGTCGGCAAAGAGTAAAATTAACAACAAATGTACGACATTGAACAATAGAGACTTAACCACTGCAAAAGATACACACGTAATCAATTTAAGACGGCCGCCCAATGTTAGCAGCCGAATTACACATACGTATCTATGCACCATTTAACTACTGTAATATAATATTTCTGCGTTCTTTATTGTTAAATTTCCCTGATAGTAAACACGCAATATTAATTTCTTTGCAAGAATTAATTGCAAATTTTCTAATTTACTTCCTAAAACTGTTACCTTTTCCACCCCTATAATAGAGAACTATATTTCCCAAGTGCGGAGAGTTTAAATTTTTCGCTGGCAGTACCGCGGTTTCTAGGGAGTTTTTGTTTATCCCAGGTGGAAACCGTGGAACGCGATTGGTCAGTAATGAGCTAGGTCGTGATCCGATTGGATATAATTATGCAGTTTCAGTAAGCTACAGCTGGAGTGGCGCTAGGCATAGTACGATATCGGGTGAGCGGGTGGGGTTGAGGGTGGGGGTTTGTTGGTCTATGTGGGGGAGATGTTTTATATCGCAAGAAAAAACGGTGGAACGCGATTGGTCCGGGTACGATTTTTAGCGATATAAAGGATTGAGATATCTTAATATTTGTACCCAGATATATCTCTCTACGTACGTGAGGGCTTGCGTATAGGTAGGGTCCGGGTAGACCTACATAATAGGACTTATCTCAAGTAGTTATGTGCATTAGCGCCCTCAACTTTGTATCGCGAGTATTAATTACAGTGTAAGTTAATAATGCACACCCGTTTCGTCGGCTGACGGTTCCGAAGGCCGCGCCAGCTAAGAGCAAGTTCGGGCGCGAACTATAGTTAACCATAGTTCGTCTAACGTCGCTCGAACGCAGAATGGTTGGACTATCT
>JAVCKS010079718.1:6086-19553 GCA_032273685.1 Pteraster tesselatus | reverse complement strand
ACCGAGGTGTTTGATGTTGATCATGCCTCATCACTTCCCTCCTCACCTTGGAGAGATTCAACACGGAGGCCCTACTCGGCACTGGGCCTTGATCATGATCACTGTGTAGGTTTAATTTGCTTTCCATTTCTACATGCACTTTGTAATCCTGCTCAACGGAATTGCAAATTTACATTAGTATGAAAAGTATAAAGGTTGCTTGCATCTATACCAGCGATTGTGGTAATGACATCACATTATCGCGTACTGAGTACACACTGTACAGTAAACTCAAAATAACAGTAAACTAAAAACATATCTAGGCCTGAAACATACTTTAGTCCCTCCCCCCACCCCTTTGACATTGGGGGACTAGAGCCCCCACCCCCACCCAGCTCCTACACCTATGAGAGTCCATTTTATGAGGCTATGATATGGCAAGTAACCAGCATTTTTGGCAAGACATTTTTCAAGATATTTTCAAAACCGATCACTAATAAAAGGTGTCAACTACGGTACAATACTGGCAACTAAAAAATGTACACCTATCATGGAGACCTATATTACCTGTGCATTTACAAATTTATCGCCAGGATCTTGATAGCATCGATGGTGATGTGACTAATGGACCGACCCAAGCCATCCAATCACCTCAACTATCAGTACACGTACCTGACGTCAACGGCCAATCAGATTCCCCGGTGAACGACGCGCCAGGTGTTCATCATGATTCGGGCACTTCCATTGCAAGTGGGGATGTGCTGGCCTTTGACACGGCAGCCTCCATGTTGATGAGAGACAACAACCACCCGATCCCTAGCTTGGTGAATCCTGTAGCTAGAGCACAGATTGATGACGTGATGCGTGATGAGCCTTGCCAGTTGGCGGGGGAGAGAAGCAACACGCCTGCCAAGATGCGGATGCACGTTGATATCCCAAGTATGTGGGAAGACGGGGGGAATTTACTAATACCAGTTTAGAACATCTGGTTTGAAAAGAATTTGAAAATGCCCTTCATGTTTAATACTTCTTGTAACTGGACTAAATCTGACCCGCTCTGCAACAATGAGTTACATGTCGCTGAAAACTTTGTTTGAGTTCAATAAAAGGACAATACCTGCTTCATTTTCATATGTGTTGGACAACTATTGCAGTTTTGGTTCAAAAGTTATCGAATTTTGAACCAAAAATATGAGGTTATAATGTGTGTGTAAATCCTTGGAGAAATTATACTATAACTGAATTTAATCGGAACTGAATTTATTCGGAACTGAATTAAATCGAAACAATTCGAATCAGAAAAAAAAAAATTTCATCTCCAGCTAATGGCAGCACAATCTCTGATCGCGTGAAGACACCTGAAGACATACGTGCAGAGAATCTTGGGAAATGGCACGACTTTCAGACCCAGCAGAGTTACAGCCAGGATGTAGCCGCTATGCAAAGCTTCTATGGCCATGGAGGGTTACCGACTAATGTACGGTATACCAGTCATGAGGGCGGTGAGACTCCCGAGTTTTACACTCGGCATATGATCGCTGGCTACGCTAGTCAGATGAGCACACCACAGAGTAAGATCCCGAGACCTTAGGAACTTAACGGTTAACTTGCATTGTGAACTCATTGTGTGAACCCACGTTGTGAACTCACGTTGTAAATTTACGTCGTGAATTTACGTTGTGAACTCACATTGTTATTAACCCACATTGTGAACTAACGATGTGAACTCACGTTGTGAACCCACGTTGTGAACTCACGTTGTGAATTAACATTGTGAACTCACTTTGTCCAATGCTTGACTCGGCAAAGAGAGTGTAATGCAATTAGGGCTAACAATTGAAATAAACCGGTAAGCTAGCTTTTACTAATTTTCTGTGTTCTGTGTTCTGTGTATGGAACCATTGATTTTTCACAACATATCCCCAAACGTATCCCGCAATTATTTTTTTTAAATCTTGTTTTGATATCTCGTACAGTAATTCCCCATACTTCTGAAGTTACTGATGCTAACACCTCTCTGGAACAGTTCTATGAATTGTCTGAGAAGTACTGCCCCAAACATGATGGCGCCAAGCAAGCGGGCAAGTACGGAGACGGCAGCGCCGATAGGAAACTGCATGGCTCATCGGATGAAACAAGCTTGCATCTGGGAAACGGGTAAGATGTGCATTCACTATGGCTTTTCTTAGTTAGTTTCATAGTAATACGATCTAATAAGCAGTCATCGTGTGGGGCAGTCCGATGGCAATTCCAAGATGATCTATTGAGTGTTATCGTAGATAAGCGAACCTAGATTGGTAGGGTCTGTTACTACGTTAACATACCTCAAACTATCCAGCTAGAATCTAAGCACACAAGTTTGATACACAAATTTGACCCCTCACCTTTGACCCCTCACCTGGCCCTTTCCTATACACGCTCTACACTCTCACCGACTTAGTACCCTATGGACTTATCCCATATCTGGTAGCTTTATTACTCCATGGTTTAGAGTATACTACACAAGTATTGGATAAACTGATGTTTCAAGAACTAAATCCGTATCTAGGAACGAACAGTGTAGACTGGCGGCCTGGCCGTTGTCGTCCCCACCTCTTCCACCATTCTTAACCCTTTGCATGTTATTGGCAACTTTAGTCAGCTAACTGAGAAGAAATACTGCGAAACTGTTAAACCTTTGAGCTACGTGCGACTAGATATAGCTAAGTGTAAACTTTGACAATAATATTTCACAATTTTTCTTAAATTGTCCAATCCAAAAACAGGATGTGGTATTGTAGCAGGTAAAGGGTTAAGCCTAACAGCTAGAAAAAGCCCAAATATCTTTATTATATATAAAAATTATAAGCAGTGTTTTAACAAGTTTACATCTGACCGTGTATTCCGCGTAACATTCCCGTCGTTTAGCTTGCTATCATCATCGCCCCGACGAGAGAAGACGGTGAAGTTTGAATCCGTCGTGGATCTTGCTAATCAAGTCGGTGACCAACTCACCCGACAGAAAGAAAAGGTGAGCACTAACAGTACTTTTCCGTCAAGATTAGCAGTGTTATTATTGATCTGTGAGGAGTAATAGGACTGATTGTGTCTTCAACCACAAAATAAGCTGGAGTAAACTTGAGATATTTGTGATTTTGACAATTGTCATTAACACTGCACTACTCCTATGTTCTTATAATCATTGAATATATATGAATTCTTCTCGATGGTACGGTGAACTTTCTTATTTCTTTGATTTTTTTTTAGCTTACTCCAGAGCCTCGCCACGGCTACCGTCAGCCGATGCTAAGGTTAACTCCCGCCGCCCAGTGTCACTCCCCGAGACAGGCGACTTCTCCGCCGTCTTCGCTTACTTACCCTAGACCGTCCTCCTCCGAGATGCCCAAGGCGTCAGTACCTGCTGCCGGTGGCTCGCCCAAGGTTCTCTTCGCTCCACCAAACAGCAGCCAGCAATCCACCGCCAGGTAGGTGCATCATTTTCCCTCTTAACCCTTTAAAAGTGGCCTGTTGTAATTGTATAGATTTTTGGCTTTCATAATACCGAGGTACACCTCTTGTGCACAACTCTGTCTCTGCTTGCCCAGGTGAAAATTCCAGTTGAAACCAGTTCAAACTGGGAATTGGTTATGGGTTTTCCACTGGTTTTGAGCTGGTATCAATATGAGGAACTGGTTTTGAATAGGTTTTGAACTGGTCACAATAGGTCTATTAACTGGTATTGAACTGTTTCCGAACTGGTTTCCGAACTGGTTCATCTGAAAATAACTGGTTTTGAACTGGTTCCGAACTGGAATTAACTGGTTTTTATTTAGTACAATTGGTTTTCAACTGGAATGAATTGGTTTTGAACTGGTTTAAAACTGGCTGTCAATAGGTTTCCAATTGGTGTATTACTGGTCCTGAACTGCTTTTAATCCAGTTAAAACGAGTTGAAAGTTTAACTGGTTTCAACTGGAATTTTCACCTGGGCATGGTGCTTCATTTCAAGTACACATATGCCCACATTTAGCACTCCATCAACAGCCCCCATCTAATTATTCCCCCTATATCAGACCACGTCATACCATGCTGTTTCATTGTCCAACAGCTCTGGTGATTTCACACCGCGCAATAAAAAGGGAGATCCCATCGTATTACTCCCTGACTTCTCTCAGTACACTGTGCACTTCAGAAGAAACGATCGGCCGCCCCTGTCTGTCCCCCGTACAGCAAGCAGGCAGGGAAGAGTGCAGGTACCAGACCAACAGAGATACAGGTATTTTATTTAGAAGAAAAAAACATTCGCCCTCCGTATCTTATATCCTACATAGTGAAACCTACGGCTGTATACTACACCAATTGCACTAGACCAGTTACATCCAAATTATCTGTCATTTATCTCATTATAATATCTTGCTGTTGTCAGCCGAGCTAGCAGTGCACCCGGGAATCGCGCTGTGAGGGCAGCAGACTCCGCCTCGGTGGGTCACCGACCACGAACTGCCACTGAGCCATCAATGAGGCATGAAAGATACAAGTCAAAGGTCAATCTTAGATCCGATATGTGACCAGTTCAGTAAATGTTGTTTTGGGCTTTTGGTGCTTTTGTGCATCATAACTCGCAAATGGCCATTTATATTATATGTCTGATTATCAGGGCAGGTACATGTAGCACTTTAACCCTACATTCACTTTTGTTGCAAATATGCTTCAATGATTTTGAAAGGATTTTTAAACAAATCTATAAAAATGTTATTCCGACTGTGGGTAATACAAGGTTAATATGATTAGAACGTGTTTACGCGTACAGAAATTAGCACATGCTGTTATAGGTGTAATTGCCAACGTAGCTTTTAGAGGTAGGTTATGCCAGAGAGACATTTAAATCTGTGGTATTTAAACTGGGGGGGAAAATATGGAAGAAAAAATTATTAACGATATTTTAAGAAAGCAGTGACGACAACACCTAGCATTTTTTTGAGGTCTTGGATCTGTTTTACCTGCTCATATACTAGGTTATTGGCAGTAGCATCCACCGTGTTCCCCAGGCTGCTAGCCACACCACCCTGTCCATTGCTCCTCATGCTGTGGCCGCTATGATGAACATACGACATCTTGGTAATGAGAGAACTATTGAAAGGTAGGTTATCACGAGCAAGTAGTTGAGATTCGTCTGTCAAGTATGAACAGACCTGTCCCGGGTTCAAACCGCTGGTGCCAATTACATGCGAAATGGGTCTTCAGTCCCTGCCTAACCTTGTGAGTTTTCTCAAAGTTATGGGGCTTTCCTCTCACTACTCAAACAGTAACTTCTTCCTGATACAATCATGTGGCAAGCGCTGCACCTTGTGGTGGGGGTAGCCAGAGTTGTATGAGCCCATGATGCAGTGGTGGGTCAAAAACTGTGTCAACCAGTTTCAATTGGAGCATACGAATGAAGATGTCAATCAAAACACTGGTACCGGTACACCGGCCCAAAGTTGAAGACTGATCATATAGCTGTAAGGAAGTTAATTTCATGAAACATCTTTGTGTATCACTACAGAATGAAGATGAATGCACATGGCAGCTACTATCTTGATGAGGTAATGTCCATCTCTTCATACTATTATAGGAATTGAATTTAATTTTACCGGTTGAGATAATGACATTTGTTGAGCATAAGTGATTTGAAAATGGCAAACCACATTTAAAAACTTCCTGCACTTTCCAACTTTCCACCCTAAAAGTCTCGCTCTGCCTTCACAGATTACAGTTAGTCTTGCATCACCATTTTTCAATTTCACAGTTGACTTTCATGGAATGTTGAAAATTGCATGATTTCCAAGTTAGTTTTAGTATATTTGATTTGAATGGAAGCAATCAAAAGAACGAGCAAACACATCGTAATCCCACAGTTTATGTATTCCTGCTCAAACCAAGTAACACAATTGGAAGTATGTTCTCAAAATATTGTCTATACAGGAGTACGAGGCAACTGGCCCAACACTGGAGTATATGTCATTCACTGGACCAGCAACGTTAAGAAGTACGTTATACAGTTTGATAATCAAAAAATAAGGCTAACGGTACTATGCAAGGAGCCTGCAGGAGCCAGTATAGATGTACTTACTTCATAAGTCTTGGTTTTGTTCTCTGTAGTTCTTGTTGTGAAGTTTTCGTATTATTCGGAACGGTATTAAAAGTAACATTACAAATCATATATTATGAATCACCCTTGTCTATTATCAGCTCGTGCTCCGGTAGAAAATCACGTCAGTATCCCGACAGACGACAGTCCCTTATCGGATGTATCCGACCACAACCCACCCTCTCAGCCTAACGAGAGCCTCCCCGGCCAAGAGTGGTACAGGCCAGGCAGCTACACGGGACACGCAGAGGGGAAGGACCTACCAAGTTTATCGGAGGGGTGCAACGACAGTGAGGGGACAGACGATCGGTCATCATTGTCGCAGGATATGGACGATATTGATATGATGTTAGATCAGTCAGTAGACCAGTCAATAGACCAGTCAATAGACCGGTCTACAGACCAGTCAATAGACCGGTCTACAGACCAGCCGATAGATCACTTGGGGTCGTTGCAAGATCACAATGACCTCAATATCGGAAGAGAAGCATCATGTCAGCCCGAGATTGGTGTCGACCACAGAGGCACACTTAATAACAACTTACAAGACACCGTCTCACAAGGGGGTTTAGTCAAAGACTCCGTTACTGTGGAAGAAGAAAACTTGGCGGAGTCTTGCCATCATGAGGATGGTAACGAACGCGGCAAGGAAACACCGAGATCCTGCATACGAGAGGACACCAGTCAAGAATCACGCAGCAGTCCAGATTCGGTGTCGTTTCCCGAACAAGCAGGCACCAACGGCATCTCATCCGAAGGCGGCACGGGCGATGGCAAAACACAACAACTTCACAATGATCTCAGTCACCCGAACGGTGGAGACAGCGGTTACCATATACAAGCCATAGATGATGAACAGACTAGACAAGGTACCAGTGAACATTTTAAACAGCTCTGCCTTCATTAATGCTAACATCCACTGCACCACCATATGGCACTCACATGCAAATGGCCTCGTCCATTGATAAGCCATTCCCTCAGATGCACATTATATACAAGTAAAGCACGCCACCGTATTCACGTGCAGGATTACATACAAATAGAAGCCAACTTGCAGGGTAGTCTTTTGTTCCTATGAGGTTTATCATACCCATGCCTATCCCAGACTGACATTTGTTTTTGTTAAACCACGGTGTTAAATTATGAAATCTCATTGGTTGAAGTGGTCACATGACATACTACCAGCAGGGAGCATCACCTGTTGAACCCCAATAGGGTACATGATATTGATCAATTTCATCCCATCCTAACAAACATTTCAGTGAATGGTACCACAGGAAATAATTACCATCGTATATGTCGGGCACTTTTTGTAATATCTCATTTTGCTTGGCCACTATTACAGTACCATTACAGCATTATTACAGTCGAGATGGATAGGCATGGTAGAACAAAGGCTTGCCCCACAATAAGGATGCTATTCTACATTAGGGTGCTATTTTTCATTAAAAAATGCTATTCTGCATTAGGATGCTATTCTGCATTAGACCAAACTATATACAGTCTCTGGTCAGCGCGCGTGTCAATTTAGACCTTGCGCGTCATTGTTTTTTTGTTTCGAAATTGTTCACTTGCGCTAAAACAGCGCCATCTATAGGCCTAGTTTTTGCAAGAATGTACAGAAAAACAAATATTTTTTACCTACCTTCTCTGTACAATTAAAAAAACAAACCCGCATCGCCGCATCAATTTTGGAACGTTGGTCTGACCGGAGACCGAATATATATATTTTTTAGGGCATTAGGATGGTATTCTATGCTTGCTTGAGAGAATGTATGATCAAGATGTTAAATACTCTGGTATATTCACCATGTACAATATACCATTGTCATGACATTTTTTTCTAATTGTTTTGTGCACATTACCACTGTTATACCACCGAAATGTAAAAAAAGTTCAAACACCACATACAATATGTATATAGTAAAAAATATATAATAATAGGCTTATCGAATATAGAAATTATAAATTAAAAGAATAGTTTTCTTTGTAACATTTTACAATCAGTTTAATACAAAAAAAGCATGTTGTTAAAAAAGGCCAAATACATTTTAAGATGATTGGAACTATTTTTGTAACCAAAAATTCATATCAATATCTATTTTGTGTAAATAAATATATACATGTGCATTTATTAATTCGTTCATTACCAAATTTTCAATTAATAGTTACAAATAAATAATAAGCTGAGGTACATGTATCTAACAACCTATTTCATTGGTTGTAAGAAGAGGTAGCTATTAACCATAAGACCAATCATAGGCTGTTTTATACTGGACTCATTGGTCGGGCAAATTGGCTTCTTGCCCCTAGAAATAACTGGTCCTGTACGCCTATGATATGTGGAAATAGTTATCTAATTATAATAGTTGGTGGGCAATTAATAGAATGCCTAATTTAGCCTAGTCATCCTGGTCCCCTAACTGTGGTTTACTAATCCATGGTTTACCTGCTTACAATCATTGTGAATTGGATAATTAACAGGTGAAACATGGGTTAACTAATACCGGCTGTCCACAGTGACAACAATCACTGTAATAATTGCTGTAGAGCCAGTATTGGCTGATCAAGTTTATGATGGGGATCTGGATTAAAACTCTGCGTTTTATCTCGGCATTCTATTGGCAATGTTATTGTTTCAGCGGTGTATTTAATTGTATTGCATCTGCTATTGCATCATGAGTTACACCTGCTATTTAGTTGGCTACATGTTACTGACTTGTGCGTGACCCTTAATTTGAGTTGTAAAGAGCACAATGTTGATATATGTTGATTGAGCACCTATTGCCTTTTTTTTTTTTTTTTTTTACATATCAAGTATGTGTCTAACTTAAATAAAGTTCACAAGTATACAACCTCTAGGTTCACCTTTTGCACCCTTTTATATGTACTTTTGATTTTTGTTGAGAATTTTTCTTGTAAGAATTTGAATATCTAGAGAAAGATGTAAAATAATTTATTGCTTAAGTTTTTTGGGGGCGAATAAGAAACATAGGCTACATTGTTCTTTATTTCAATCCCGACATTTATACTTTCATTTTGTAGCTCCTTGCCTACGTTCTGCACTGCCTCATATCTTCATATTTGTTTTAATTAATATATATTAATAAATATCGGCAAATAAATCGATAATATCGCAAATTGCAATTAGAAAAGAATCATTGTAATAATTAAAGCAACATTTTCATTGTGTAATGGATCAGAGATTTTGCATCCCTACATTGTCTCTCCATGACCATTTTACGACTCAAAAACCATGCTTTATACCAGAATTAACATGTTCCATTCCCCCTATGCCTAATCCTAACTGGAACATGAACAACTATGCTGAAATTTTGTTTTGTCTGTGGGCACACACATTTTGTTCCCTGATTTTGCACACCTATTCTTTGTTTTTACACTAGCATAAAGACATACTGGTAATCGAATTCACCTTTTTGTTATAAATGTTATTTGTTATATATGAATAAATTCATCATTAAACTCCGCCTTACAATACATTCTCCTGTTTACACTTACAATAACATTAGCACCAATGACTTTTCCCCTGATATAAACACAGTAGTGTTCACATAAAATATCACTTTTCACTTTAAAATCTCACTTCATTTATCACAAGAAAATGCAATCATTTCTACCCGGGAGTACACTTGCAATGTTTTGGTGAAATTGAAATAATTTACTTCCGAGCCAGTTCAAGACCAGCTCCTGAATAGGCATTTTTTAGCTGTTACCCGCCGACCAAAATCAGCTAGCCCAAGACTTGGCACTGTACATAAAGATGGATCAAACAATGCGAAGGAGGAGGAGAGACCTGCGCCAGCAACAGAGGGCAGTATTCCTTCTGTCTTTACAATCGAAATTGATGGATCACAGGAAAATCCATCTCCTGGAGCATTCCATACTGTACCAATAGGTGAGATAATCTACATCCCAAGTAGGTATATTTTTAAATATTAAAGTTCCAGGGTCAAAATACTGGTAGTCAATTTTCGAGTTTTAATGAGCAATTTGCTATAATTATAAGATTACATATCACCAAATATTTAGTGAATATTTACCAACAGAAACACAGAAGAAATAATAGCCATTTTTAAAGTTAGTCTTGTCTCAAAACCGCAAAAAGGGGTTTGATGTCATTAATTTATGTAAATGACCTTTGAACATATCATATACATGAGATTCCCTATTCCGCAAGTCCCAAATACATTATGTTATTGCACATTATGTGGTCAACAATCACCGAGACATTAGGGCAGCAGCCCTTAATTCATTTAGTGATAAGACCAGCAGACGTTCAGTTGCTACTCTAGTCACGGCAGTAACTCATTCAGCCAGCAACCCTTCAAGTAGTCATGAGGTTGCAGCAGTTCCCCAGGTTCACTCATAAGGCGACATGCCAGCTTCCCAAAGAATATTTGATCATTGGAAATATGCTTGTTTAAAACAAGCAACGTTGTGCTTTACATTGCCTGAACTATAAAATGTCTACTGGTACATAATGTTTTATAACAAAACATATTTTATAACATTATTAATTTAATGTTGTGACAATATTGAAGTCGCAATCACTTTTAAATTCCTTTGGCAAAACCCTTCTGTATTCGGTCAAGGCATATATACGCGGTATTCCCAATATTTCACTTCATGTAGCCATGGTAACATAAGTTGGAGTGCTGTACTGGGGGTCAACTCAAGGGTCGTACTTTGAGTGTTGCCATTTCAGATCTAATGACGTCTAGACACATTGTTTAGAATATTGAGTGCTTTCTAGTTCCATGAACCTATTGCATGTTTTAGAACATGAATTCACTATTTGAAGAATCTTGGCCGGCATATTTGGCTACTAAGATAAATGGTAAGTAGACAATCCACTGTTTTAAATTGTTTGGGGTATTCATGCCCTAAAACCTTAAAGAATCCAGGGGGCTTTTAGATACATGAAATATGAGACAGTAGACTGTATAGCACATGATGTGCATTACCAAGACTTACCATATTGTGTATTCCCTCAGCTTGTTTCTGAAGTGTCCATATCATTTATGGATACTAAGATAGACCACTCTTATATGAGAATACATAAACTAGTTCTAATTTATTTAAGGTGTAGTAAATTAACCCCACTATTAACCCTCTCACTACCATCGGCGACTATAGTCGACAGGAATGTATACCATGTATACCAGTCAATATTATGTAATTCTATTATGAATAGAATACAATGTGTAATTTTAGCCGGTTCTCGATAGCCTTATTCTGAAAACAATTTGGTAGCGAAAGAGTTAAAAAGCATCTTTTTCACTTTGGCTGAATGTTTTCCGATATTTTTTAGGAAAGGAATTGAATTGATAAAGTTCTACTATTTTGTTCTCTTCGTCAGCCTATATGGCTCTTAGTGATGAGCACCGTGGCCAACTCCAGCATCGCGTCATACCCCTAGTGGACCAACAGAGACCTCATTTCATGGGACAACAACACCACAGTATGTCCCCTGAGGTCACTAAGAAACCCCTAACGCCTAGGGACTCGTCAAGGAATAGCCCCATGCCTTCCACCCGGACTAGCGAGTACTGTGTATCGCCCACGCCTAGTCAGGATCACTCCACTTGTAAGTCTTATTTGCCCTGTTTAAGAACCCCCAAAAAGTAATTCCTAAATTAAACTGTTTGATTTCAGTCCGATTTAATAAGGATGAATGTTAAATCGATAATTGAGTATGTTTGCCCATGTTATTAGCCAAAAAATATTCATCCACGGATAGTGTTTTCTTGTCGAAAATTAATTTTGTGTACCAGCTAGCCTATTGTTCAGCCGTCAGATATAGTATTACTGATGGCCATGTTTTGGCTCATTCTATGTGACCAGCGCAACACCACCAGTCCAACTGCCTGTGTGCAGAACTAGCCCGCCTTCAGCAGATGGGATGTCTTGAGTCTACCGTGACTAACCTGATGAAGCAGATGACATCATCATCAGCATCATCGGAACCATGGCTGACTGAGGAAGGACAACCCCCTGAGCCACCTGCATCGTTGGTTGGCGATGATAGGTAAGCAGTGACATCCCTTAGGGTTAAAAGTTAAATGTGTGTCACAGGTGCATCATTAGACTGTGAATAAACGATGTATTGTAGTGATGTGTGGGTAATTTTTTTCCAAAATGTTACTTGTCACTTATTGTTATACCGGTAATTTGAATTATGCTGAATCTTGTTTTTTTCTCTTTTCTTTTTTAATTTTTTCTCTCTTTTTTTTTTTTTAGGTGGAGTGAAGCTTTGGGAAGCTTCAACCAGCACTTTCTTCTACCTCCTCAGATCCAGGTCCAGCGACCAAACTCTGCCCCCTCGTCCACATCCAGTACACCCCGTGGATCTGTAATGTCACGACGAACCTCGGCAAGTCTCGATCGAACGCCAAGGCCGAGAGCCAACACAGATGTATCCTTCGAGGCCGATCAGCCAGCGAGGCCCAGATCAGGCAGCTCAGTCAGGGGAAAGGAATGGCGGGGAAGGCCCCTTCCAAGTTTTGGTCCTGCAAAAGATGTGGTATGTCTAATTGTGGTGCCCCGTATCAGCAAGCTATATTGCAAGCTGCTTAACCTACTGATATACCTTAGGGTAGCGTCCCCGAACTATGTCAAATATGTCAACAATACAAACCCAAAGGCCAAAACATTGGTTCTGTTTTCCCACTGTGCCATTAAAAGTTGTTTTATGTGCAGATCGTGTTGCTGCGTCAGACTCGGACCTTTTCACACTGGTAATGTGCAGTATCATTTAAAGTACCTATATGATTTTTATTTTAACTTGAATAAAGCTTTTACAGATGAAAAATAATCTGGAAACTGTTTGCTCTACTTTTAAGGAGGAGCAAAAGCAAGCAGTCACGCGAGCCCAAGCAGCCAAATCTGCCGTCAACATCAGGGAGTTATTTGGTGGGTCTACGGCCAAGGAATATCGCAGGGAACTCGAGAAACAGGAACGTGAAAGATGGGAGAAACTACAACGAGACAACAGAAACCTCAATAAGTAAGTTTCCTTGTTTATAATGTTTGTTTGTTTTAGTGTGCAAAGCAACTTCACATTCATCTCCAAGCTTTACTTAAGGTATAAACAGGGGTTTAGAGGGGTTTTTCTTTTGTATTCCTGCATTTTAATCAGACTGGATCTGCCACTGCACAAATATTTATACTTTTTCCCAGGAATTTCCGGGATTATTTGATGAGAAAACAGATTGCCCTGGTCCAACATCCGGATATCTTCAACAAAGATTGGGCACGAGGTTATCTTTCAGACAAGATGTTCAAGGACAGAATGAGGCAGGACAAATGGAATGAACACATGAGACAGTAGGTTACTCTTCAGTGTTCATTTCATGTAA
>JAVCKS010079608.1:1754-22309 GCA_032273685.1 Pteraster tesselatus | reverse complement strand
TACGCTCTACTTATGCTTTGTATCAAAAGTTCAAAACAACACCTGGAAAAGATAAACTAGACGGGACAGAGCAATTTTTAAAACGAACATAATGCATTCAAAGTTTAAAATCGAAGGTGACTTTAAATAAAATATTGGATACGGATGATACACGGATAGTAAATTTCTAAACAGATAGTTGTATTTCGAACGTGTACACGTGTACACGTGTACACGTCGCAACACTAGTTGTACGTTTATCATTGCATACCTGTATACTTTGGGAAACTAACAATGTATTACTAGTATTAAACCGGCGGTAAACATTGACAACCTTATTTTCAAACCACAAACACGGTGAAATCTAGCATTTTAAGTCATAGAATGTAATCAAGGGCACACAATGGCCTAACTTGTTACGGTGTCCCCGGTACAAAAGGAAATGTACCACCTATTACTGTTATTGTTGGGTTATATGCCAGTAAGTCAATTGTTTGTGTGGTGCATTCCAAATCGTCCTTTCATTAAACTTGAACATCTCAGAAACTCTTGGTACATGTAGTGGAAGCCGTACATGTACATGTAGAGGGCCAACTTTGAGATGGTCACCACTGAACCTCTGGTTGAGTTTATATAGTCAAATACAAAAATACAATTATATTAGTAAGTCAAATTAATAGTAGGTGGTACATTTACCAACGGGTTACACCATCACCAGTTACTACCCTAATTTATGGTCTAACCTGTATGAACTTTGTGTATTTTAGACTTTAAAATCCAGCAATCAGTTTTGCCTTAATTTTTGATAAGAATTATGATGTTTTTGCTTTTGTCTCAGAGATGCGAAAGAACATATGTCAGAGCTTGAAAAAAATGCAGCTGAAAATTCTGAAGTGCAGCTTCGACTCCAAGAAGACCTGGCAGCAGCAACATCCCAGCTGGAGCTCCTCGGAAAGCAGCACCAGGACGTGGTGGACACACTCCAACAACAGCTGCATGTGGCCCAGGCTGAGATAGAGTCAAGATCCCAAGAAATATCCGAGCTCAGCAAAAATACATCAAGATTGGAGGAAAATGTTGAGCATGTTTCACAACAACGAGCAGAGGCAATTACTGACTTGGAGAATGCAATGGCTTCTGTGGAGCTTCGAAGCAATGAAGCAGTGGAGCTTGAGGGTCAACTTGACAACACCAAGGCCCAACTGTGCACTGCTCAGCAGAACTTTGAAGATGCCCTCAGAAGCCTGTCGGATGCTCAGCGCCGGGGTGACATTGCACAAGATGAGTTGCAGAACCTCAAAGAAATTCTCTCCAATAAAGAGGAAGACACCAAGGCATTCACGAAGGAAATCGAGGAACAGAAATCCGAACTTCATAAGTCTGAGAAATCCTACCAAACAGACATTGAGGCTTTGAACATTGTAAAGGCCAGTCTGGATGTAAAACTTGGCCACGCTGCAGAAATCATAGCAACGAAAGATGCTCATCTAAGTGATATGACAAGTAGACTGGACAAGTCCGAAGCGGAAGTAAGCGTTCTCCAGGAGAAAGTACATTCCTTTGAGCAGTGGGAGGTAGATGCTGAGAAAGTAAAGGAATCATTAGAGGAGCAGCTTGTTTGCCACAGGGATCTCCTGATAGTTAGGGATGAAGAAATATCCAGGCTGACAGCTGAGCTTCAGCAGTTGCAAACCAGTTTCGATAAGACTACTTCGGATCTTGGCTCAAAAGTCACCAATCTTGAAAGTGTCAAATTGGACTTGTCATACCAGAGTGAGCAAATCCAGAAGGCACTAGAGGAAAGACACAACATTGTGGATGAACTGTCTTCTCAGATAGCAACCAAAGAGTGTGATATCACCTGCTTGCAGACCAGCCATGCCAACATTGAAAAGGAACTGCACATCTTGAGAGAGAGCAAGTCAGAACTTGAGGACAACTTCAAAGCTGTCCAAGATCAACTGACATCTAAAGAATTGTTGCTTCGGGATCAGGGAAATGAAATAGTGAAGCACCAGGAGAGATTAGATCAAACAATTTCAGAGAAGGCATTGTCTTTGAAAGCTCTCGAAACTTCAAATTCCAGTCTGTCTGAGCAGCTGAATCAATCAACGGCTCTTGTGAGCCAGAAGATAGCTCAGATAGACCTACTTCAAGATGAATATGACACATTGAGGCAGGAACATGACGTTACTGTTGCTGCTTTTCACTCGGATGTATCTGGACTCAGGGATGTGGTCACCAAGACACAGACAGAACTAGACAAGGTTACAGAACTTAAACGTGCCTCCAAAGAAGAAATGGTCAGGATCACTGATTTACTGACAGAATCTAATGATGAGAAGGAGAGAATGCAAGGGCGTCTTGAACTCATTCAGATGGACATTGAGGATAAAGATGAATGCATGGAGGCCTTCAATGAACAAGTTGGAAAGATGGAGACGAGTATCAAAGCTCTGGAAGAAACCAAGCGGCAGAACAGCGAGGCTATCAGCGGCTACAAGAACGAGCTGTCAAGTGCACAAAATGAAGTAGACTTGATCAGGAAAGAAAATGAAAGACTCCTGAAACATGTTGAAGAGCTTACTCAGAGACAGTCGCATCAAGAAGAAACTGTCCATGATTTAAAGACGGAGCTCGCAGAGAAAGTTTGCGATATCACTAGTCTCACCGAGGAAACTTGTACACTCAAGGCTGGTTTAGATATACAAATGGCTGAAGTACAGTCTAAAACCGAACAAGCTGTGTTGTTGAATGATTCTCTTGAGAAAAACAAGGAAAATGTTGAGTCTGTGAAGATGAGGCTTGGAGAGCAGGTAATGATGACTAACTCTCTGGAAGAAAAGTGTACCAGATTAACAATTGAATTAGAGAGTAAGAACACCCTCATAGAAGACAAAGAACACGATGCAAAGACTCTGTCCGAACAGCTAAATGAGATGCAACAGAGGTTGTCGACATTACAAGAACAACATGAAACGTCAACTGAGAAGGCGAAGCAAGAATTGCACATGCTGCTTTCGCAGCTGGAGATCAGTCAGATGAATCTCGACGATGGAGAGCACTCACGCCGAGATGTACTCGAGAAGCTGGAACAAAGCCAGCAGTTAACTAAACAGAAGGATAGTAGGATATCTGCTCTCAGCACAGAGTCCGAAGAGCATCAGAGAGTAATCCAAGAGCTGGAAATTGCCAAGGCTCTGCTTGAGAGAAATTTATTCGAGACGGATAGCAAGATGAAAGTTTCAGTGGATAAACAAACCAGCGTTGTTGCAGACCTACAACAGAAAATAGTTGCTTTGGAAGAGGAGAAATCTGCTTTAGATGGTCAACTGAAGGAGAATATATCCCATCTCGAAAACACAACTACTGATTTGAAGAGCCTAGCAGAGCAGGCGGATGAGCAGAGGGAGAAATCGGACTTACTGCAGCAGCGCTATGAGGAATTGAAGTCCAGCCATTCCGAGCTCAGCAAAGAATTTGACCTGGTCGTCGGTCAGAAAGATGTTTTGGTTCAAGCAAGTCAGAAGATGAGAGAGGAAGTGGAGGAGTTGGGAGTAATGCATACTCAGTCGGGTCAAGATGCAGACATTGAAATACAAGCACTCCGTAATCAACTGCACTCACTCACTGCTGAGCATGAACGTCTTCAAATAATGTATGACGATGTCACGGGTGCATACAAAGGTAGGAATGTTTGTAGTATAACACCTTGTTCACAATAACGTATAAAGAAGCTGAAATCGTAAGTGTTGGCAACATAATTATATGAAAAATTTATTATTGAGTTTTAGTTTTGGATAATCACAAGGTATTTGTGATGCGATCTGGGAAAACCTGTCGGGTGTCACAAAATGGTATTTTGAGAAAATTTGAAAATTAGTTCTAAACCCATTCTTTATGAAAACTAGTTTTTGGCGTGAAATGTTTTTTTAAACTACCGGTATCCAACATTACCCCAACCATATTTTTGTGTGATGTTTTAAAATTGTACACAAAAATATGATTTTTGAGTCATTATTCCGGAATATTTATGTACAAACCTTATTTTCTCGGAACTTGCTTGCAAGTTCCGAACATTATTTGCTCATAATTTAGCTTTAATTTGTTATAAAACATGCATGTCTGATTTTTCCCGGTGTTTTTCCACATTTTACCAAAGGAAAGAAAATGTGTTAATGTGTTTTGAATATGTGCCAACAATTGTTTTAAAGAATAATTTTAGGGAGTGAGGGGTAGTAGCAATTACTCTGTTGTTTTATGCTTTACAAACTATAGTCAAGATTCTGATGACGATATAATAATAAGACAGATTTCAACTTTCTTTTTCGGATCTGCAGATATTTCGAGTAAGCATGAAGAGACAACTGTACAACTGGAACAGCTCACGGCTACTAATGCTGAACAGCTTACCAATTCCTTGGCTACAATAGCTGTCCTTAAACAGAGTGTTGAACATCTAACTTCCGAGTTGGAATCTAGCCAAAACAACTTGGATGTAACTGTTAAGAATCTCATGGAAAAGGAGAGCCTCTGTTGTCAACTTGAGGAATCAGTAAGCAATGAAAGAGAACAAAGCGGTGCCGTTATATCAGAGGTGACCAAGGAACAGACATGTATAGAAGCCCAGCTGAAAGAGGAAGGTAGTAGGCTGCTGGAAGCTAATGAGTTGTTGGAGTCATTAAGGGAGGAGAATAGTAGCTTGGTGGCTTCCACAGAAACCCTTGAAATGAGCGTTAATGCTCTGACAGAAAAATCTGCTCGGCAAGAAAAGCTCATCATCCAACAGGGCAATGAGATCTGTGATTTTGAGCAAGCTTTATCGGAGAAGGATGTTGAAATGGAACAGATGACGAGAAATATTAATGACCTGGAGGGCCAGAAGACAAACAGCCATAGTGATTACAAGAAAGAGTTGGTGGGGAAGAAAAAGGAAATAGCTAGCCTCCAGAATGAGTTGTTGCAACTGCGGGATGCTCTGGAGGGGAGTGAAGCTGCTCTACGACTAGAAATGGAAAAAGTCGGAGAGAAAGAGAAAGATATTGAATCGTTCAAGGAAAAGGGAAGCATTGAGGTTAACGAGTTGAGGCGACAGCTAGAACTCTTGAATATGGAATTGAAAACTGCCCAACAGACACACATTGAGGATAGTCACCGAATAGACGGTTTGATTAGTCAGGCAACACTCCTCACATCTCGTTTAGAATCAGACAAGGAGTCGTACGAGAGGCAAGAGTTTGAGATCATTGAGCGTGAGGGAAATGTAAGCTATGAAAACAGCACTCTGAGGCAGGAAATCGTCACGTTGAAAGATAGCATTTTGGAGAAGGAAGATATGATCACCAGGCAAGGAGCTGCCGTTGAGGAGCTGAGTGAACAGCTAGCTTACCAGAAAAAATCATCCAACCTGGCTGAAAAAGACCTACTGTCAAAGATCCAAATGCTTGAGTCCGAAGCATGCCTACTTGATCAACAGCTGAAAAAGAACATGCAATCTACTGAGCAGTTACAAGGAGAATTTGACTCCCTGAAAACTTCTTTTGTGGAGGAGAAGGTTGATCTTCTTCAATGTCTTGCAGAGAATGAGGAAAGGACGGAATCAACAAAGGAGAGTTCTAGAAAAGAGATAGAGGCATTGACAGCTGAATTACAAAATCTGAAACAAGTCGATCAAGATGCTCTAGAAGAGCAAATGAAGCTCAACTGTAAGTTACAAGAAGACCTAAATAAGACTAGAGATACCACATTGATGCAGACTAAATTTGCGGAGGATGAACTGTCATCTCTGAAGGAAGATAAACTTGATTTAGAATCTTCGCTTAAGTGTGCTGTGCAGTCTCTGGAAGAGAAGGAAGCTGAACATCAACAGCTTAAACGGATGGAAAATGAGAGCAGCAAGAAGTTTCAGTATTCAGTGGAACGCATTGAAGCTCTCCAAGCAGAGCTCCGACAACAGCAGGATGCATTGACTGTTTCTAATCAGGAGAGCACTGAGATGAGAGAAGAGCTTGAACAAACAATTCATCTACAAGGAATGCAGGTGACATCTCTCTCGTTGAAGCTGGAGACACATCAGGAAGAAGCAGAGGTTCTCATGGAGAAGAAAACTGAAATGCAGCAGGAGTTGATCTCACTAAAGCAGAGCTTCATGGATGACAACGATATCCTAAAGGCACTCCAGGAAGAACTGGAGGCAAAGCTACTAAGTGCCGAACAAAGTCATGATAATACAAAGAAGAGACTCAATGATGCGGTAAAAGAGCTTGAGTCATTGAGGATGGCAACGGAACAACAACATTATGAGCTGACTGAATTAAAAGCAGGGGTTGAGTGTAATGCGCTCCAAGACGAGGAGGGTGTGGAAAAAACAGATGCCTTATCAGCTGATAATAGTAAATTACAGGAAGACTTGGAAAATGTACGGGATGAGAAGAAGACTTTGCAGATGGATCTAAATGCTAGTCAAAATCAACTCATTTGTCTGCGGGAAGAAGTACAGCTGCGTCAGTTGAGACAGGATGAGCTACTTGAGCAACTTGGTAAAATGGAAGAAAACCGGGGATCTCTGGAAAGTGAGTTACAGTCTAAGGATACCCAGAATAAAAGAGACCAGGAGATGAATGAATACCTAAAGAGAGAAGCAGAAGAAACTAAGAATGCTCTGCGGTGTTTGCAGTCCGAGAAAAATGAAGTTATGTGTAGCCTTGATGAATTACAAAAAGACATCTCGACCACCAAAGAGGTTGTAGAGACCACACAGAACCAAAAACTACTGCTTCAAGAGGAAGTTGCCATTCTTACACTCAAGGTCCAAGATCTTGACCTTGTTATTGTGGACCTTAAAGAACAAGTATCCAAGGAAATGACGGCTAAGTTCGATCACTTAGAGCAACTTAAAATTGTTGATGCTGGTGTTGCCACTCTGAAGATAAAAATAAATAATTTAGAAAACCAGATCAGTGGACTCGAGTCAGAGAAGGATGAAGCTGTGAAAAGTCTTGGTATCATGCAGCAAGAACTTCAGAACAACACGAAAATACATGCCGCTGAAAAATCTGACTTGCTGGTACGTCTGGAGATGATTCAAATTGAAGTGAAAGTTAGTGAAGAAGACAAGGAAAGAGTTATCCAGGAACTGACAGAACAGACGGAAAGAAATGAGCAGATGGAGGGGCAGTTAGTGTCAAGACAAGCTGAGGTTGGAGACGGCATGGACATCTGCAAGGATCTTAGGTATCACATTGCTAGCTTGGAGACCGAGAATACAGCAATAAAAGGCAAGCAGAAAGACCTGGAAGCCAGTGTTGAGGAACAGGCTGATAAAATTGATGGTATGGTCACTAAGATGTCAGCTCTAGAAGTTCACAATTCAGACCTGAAGATGCAGCTGAAGAACTTGCAAGCAAACGGTGAACAGAGAGAGGAGCAGTTGGTTGTTCAGTTGGAGCGACTAAAGGAAGAGTTGGTTGTTGCCGAGGATATGGTCAACTCGCTAAATTCTAAGAATGTGGCAGCAGCTGACGATGAAGAACAGCTGGTTGACCAGATGAGTCTGGTAGAGCAAGAACTCTCAGAGAAAATCCAGAGACTTGAAAGCCTTGAGGTCTCGCTGGAAAGCCTTGAGAAAGAGAAAGCCGAGTTGGCTGCCAAACTGAAGACAGCACTGCAGAACCTAGAGGAAGCAAATCTGGAAAACTGGGACACCACAGAAAGCCTTCAGGATAGGTTGATTGAGCTGGCAGCTGCCGAAGAGAAGATCATAGCTCTAACTCAAAATATGCAACTACTGGAAGTGGAAAGCAAAGAGTTGGCCGGTAGCAATGCAGATTTGATAGCTGCTCATGAAGATCGGGTGAACAACTTAACCGACACGCTACAAGAAGCTACTGAGAAACACCAGCAAGTTACTTGCGTGGTGTCCGAACTGGAAGACACCAATACAAAACTTGTGTGTGATCTTGACAGTTTACAGTCTGAATTGGCTTCTCTTAAACAGGAAAATGAAAGATTGAGAGTGGATGGGAATGACTGGAGCGACCAAATTGCATCTCTGCAGATTGAGCTAGGTGACTACAAGGAACAAGTGAAACAGCTAGAGTATCAGCTGGCTTCCTCGAAGAAACTACTAGAAAAGATGGAACTGGGTACCGAGGAGGAATTAGGCACCCTGAGTGCTGATATTGTCAACCTAAAAGATCAGGTCAGGGAACTCTCCTGTAATTACAAGCAGGTACAAGAAGAAAACCTCCGTCTGATAAATGAAAATGCCGAAATACAGTCAAGTGAGGTCAGCATGAAGGAGCTCATCGAGCATCTGGAAAATCAGGAGCAGGAGTCCCAAAAATCCAGAACAAACCTGGAGGATCTTGTCCAATTTATGGAGTGTGAACAAAGCCAAAACAGTAGGACTCTAGCGGAGTTGAACACTAAACTCAAGACATCTGAATCCAGCAAAAACAAGATCAGCGAGGAATTGGAAGCTGTCTGTTCTTCGAAAGAACAACTTGAAGCCGATGTTTTTAATGCTGAGTCTGAGACCAGGACTCTGCAGAGAGAAAAATCTGCCCTTGTGGAACAAGTCTCGGCACTACAAAATGAGAGGGCTCATTGGGAGAAACTTGCCTCGCGGGCTGAGGAATCACAGACTGAACAAGTATATGAGGTCACTCTACTGAAGTCCAAACTGGTTGAGAATGAAGAGAAATGTAAGCAGCTTGAGAGACAGCTTGAGGAGATGAAGTCAAGTAGTGGAGTGAAGGAAGCAGTGATGACAACTGAGCTTGATGAGGCAAAGATGACTATAAGGGCAACCGATGCAGACATGAAGAACAAAAAGGTTACACATTTTGCTTATTCCAGATAAAAACCCTTGTAATCCTATCATGTTCTTTAATATGTGAGTGACTTAATATTGCTCTACCAAGGAGAAAATGAAGACATCCTCCTGAAGCTATACATACTATCAATGCCAAAATCATTTCTAGTGGATAATTTGAAGGTGTGGCAACCAATACTGCACTGCATGATGTGTAACCTATAGAGCAGGGCAACTGGCAGCCATTTAACAAACTAATCATGTGGTTGACAATAGTCTTAGCCAATGAGGTCCCTGTTTAAAAGCCACAAACTCTTTAGTTCCAAATTATTTGAACAATTGGTGTAAAATGTGTGTAGTGTCAAAGTCAAACACAATTTGATTTCCCAAACATTTCCTGGTGTACATGAAGCAGGGTTAAATTTTGGTTAATAGGATGGACATTGTCATCATTAACCATAGCGGCTGCAAAGACAGCAGAGTGTCGAACGCTCCTAGTTGCCGCGGACGGCTGCAAATGGCCGCTGTGTTTACCGCACCTTGAAACAAATTGGTGTCATATTCTGAGTAGGCAATTATTACAAAATGTTTTTGAAAAACCGTGTTGTACATGTGATTTCCAGTCACAGCGTGGCCTGGCCTGTCATAGGAAAACAATACAAAATAAAGTTTCAGTATATTTTCCGGATTTAGGTAAGAACAATTTAAAATGTGGGTGTAAAATGATGATTTGTAACTTAAACACACACCATTATAATAAACAAAAAAGGACTCCATGGCCGACCGACTGTTCACAGTGGAAACCATTCGTGATGTACTGCTGCAAATTCAGCAACCTCGAGCTTAACTCGAACTCTGTATATATCTCAAATTTGTTCCCGCTCCCTTGAGATTCGACTTAACACGATTTTACTATACTTTATATTTTACCCCTTTGTTCTCAGCTGGAACTCAGTGCCATGACTTCCGAGAACAAAGACCTTGAGAGGAGCCTACAAGCAAAGCATGACGAGCTGCTGCGACTGCAGGCTACATGGGAAATGGAGGTCACAGGTTATGAGGCAAAGCTGATGGCTGTGGAGGGAGAGTTGAAGGACAAGGTTGATGAACTGCAGAGCAAGGTAAGTATCAAGGTATAATCATGTGCAAATAGCCTGATGAAACTCAAGGAAACTCAATGAGGAACTTATATGACCCCATTTACTTGGGCATGAATGTGCCAAATTCATATCTGCATATTTCCTATCCAGATAACTACTTCCAATATTTTATCCGTCTACACAACCAATATTTATCCGGATAAACAAAGCAACGTGACTGACGGTTTGAAGATTTGAAATTACCACATACATGAGTATGCATCCACTCCATAGGTCAATCCGGATTGGTTACAGGTCCGTTTGCATGACTGACATTTTCTCGAGACTCCAATCCACATCAGTGGAGTTTTGATTGGAATCTCGAAAACCCAATTCGGATATACAGAGTGGGACCTCACTCTGGCCACAAGTTATGTACAGTCCGCTCTCGTTCTAGCGAAATTGGATAAGCCAAAATTCCGGTTATAGCAAACAATCTTTGGTCCCGGAAAAATAGTGCACATTTCTATAGGGAAATATTTGCACAAGTCGAAAATTCCTGTTATGGTATACCAAAAGCTTTTGGCAACCCAGTTGTGTAAAGAAGCATCGTTAGCAACCCATTTATAACGAACGATAAATCTGGCCACGGCTTTTTCATTCGTACCCAGTTGGCAAGCCGCATTAGTCTGTCCAGCTAGTACATTGTGGGATTTCTATGTTTCTACTTTACTGTACTGTCAGGCAAATTGAGAAGTAATTATTAAATTGATAAATTAGTAGGTTTGCCCTTATTAGCTCAAAAATTAAATATAGCTTGAACAATTCACCCTTGGATAGAACAGAGTCCAAATGAATTATAGGTTTGCAGCAAAAATTCATTTGTAATGAGAAAATACTTTATAACTGTGGATGCCATATTTTTTGTTCATGCCATACACGTATGTATGTATACCATTTTATAGCTAACCAACAAAGTTATCAATTCAACATTTCAATTTAATTTCCTTAGGTGAAATCAGTCTGAACTTAGAGTAAATCTTTAAGGCTAACACCAATACCTTATGTGTTTATTTTCACCCTCGACGTAATAGAATGAGAAAGTCAACGCAACTCTGACAACACATCTGGAGGAGGAGAGGTTACGTCTCGGCAATCTGCAAGATGTGATGCGATCTAAAGAGGAGGAGTATAGCTCTACCCTAAAGGAAACCCAAGCGCAGCTTGTTGAAGTCCGGGCTCGCCACACCCAACAGGTAAGTAAGGGTGCTGCCCATTATGGTTGCTTAAGGGTCAGGTAGCATTGCCTGTTTATGACTAACAGTCGTGTTTTTGGTCCTGGACAGAACATGTCTCTCAAAAACATGGTAATCTTGTATATACTGTATGTGTCCTGTTACCACAAAACCAGGATAAATTCGCACAATGCTATATTTCAGTATGGATATTGAATGTCAGAAATCTCAAAGGGTAATCAATTTTACATTACTTCAAATGTTTTGACTTCTATTCTAGCGTTTCCTAAAGTTATATTGGCATAAATATAGTCAGCAAAGGTAGTTCTATGGAAATTAACATACTTTTTCCTGTACTGCATCATTGGGTGTCTTTTCTTTGAGGTCTGTTTTCTCGTAATTATAATTTTACTTCATGGTGGACCTCATGTCTTTCACATGCTCTGTTGTGTATACTGATGGTCAACCCCCCAAGTGTTACATACCATTTACAGTAAGGTGTATTTCTACCAAATCAAAAAATACCAACATCTGAATTTGTTCAATGGTGGTAAGTCACATAACACAGTAGTGGTCACCAAAGGAACTTAAGAAAATTGGCCACCATGAAGCGTTGACACTGTTATTAAGTTTGTTTTACATTTAAAGGCGGCCTCAAGGTGAGATTAGTAGCAGGTTTGACTGTATTATGACAGGTTTACTGAAATAAATACTTTGTCACAAATTATTATATGGTCAATGAAATAGTCAATGTGCTTTGATTAGTGCAAACTTCCCGCAACCGGTCTGAACTACTCATCTGTGATGGAAAGCTGCTTACAGAAAATATATATATTATTGTGTAAACAGTGGTCTTATGGTAACAAGTACTTTTCCATTGAAATCTGTTGCTACATGTATGTACTTCAATTATTTCCTGTATTTGTATAGATTCAGTAGGCAACCATAACATCTTTTGTGTGTATTATATCAGGATGAGGTTATCAAGAAACTGAGATCGGAACTCAAGGTCTCTGAACAGATTGCTAATGAAGCCGTGCTGAGTGCCGAACAAGCCATGAAGCGCCTTGAGAAGGAGCTCTCACCCGGCAAGAAATACCAACAGAGGATCAAGAAGCTGGAAGCACAGTGCACAGAGCTCCGTGGTCAGCTAGCGAACGACAGGCCCACTGGCTCCTCTGAAAAACTAGGAAGGAGCAAGGAAGGTTGTGAACCTAATGTTGAAAAGATTCAGTCATTGATAAAAGAAACGCAGGAGTTGAAAATGGACAAGGAATCCCTACAGGGAAAGCTCCAGTTTGCCCTGAATAACTCCCGCCGCCTGGAGAAGGACCACTCGGGACTTCAGAAACACGTGGTCAGACTAGAGTCCGAAATCAAGACCTTGAAATCCGCAGCCAAATCGCCCGCAGCTAGGAGTCGCAGGAACAGCAGCAATGCACCCCACCAGGAAAAATGTGATCTGGAGAGAGCGCTCTCTGCAAAAACGGAGGAAGTGGAGAATGTTAAGGCCGTCGCGAAGATCCACGAGAAGGAGGCGAACGAGCAGACGGATAAGTATGCCAACCTGATCAAGCGGTATTGGAAGCTGGAAGCTACCAATGAAACACTCACCAGCAAGGTGACAATCCTTGCAAATATGCTGAAGGCTGCCAAAGCTGCTGCCAAGACATCAAAACCAGCCGCTAGTTTGGCGTCTCAAGAAGCCCCTAAACCAGTGACTGCATCTCGTGGGTCCACTGGTGAACCAAAAGGGCTGGTGCCCAATCACAACCGGCATGTAAACGGAGGGCTTCCGGCCGCAATTGAAGCACCCTCATCAAAATCCACAATGAGTGAAGTCCTCCCGCCAGTTAAGACTCCTAGCCCCAATAGGAGACAGACGCGACTGTCGGCAAGAAGGCAGTCCAACAGTCAAGAGACCGCCGCCAGTCAACCGACAAATAGCCAGCCGACTAACAGTCAACCGATAACCACTCTAGAGACTTGCCGTCAAGGAACTGGCAGTCAATTAATACCCAATCAAGCAACCATGTCCAAAACCACTCGGCCCAGTGTCGTGCCAGTCAAACGCACCACACCAGAGAGTCACACCGGTAACGACAGGACGATGGCCAGACGTGATGAGACAACCACCAATCAGGCCGGTTCATGTAGGATCGGCAAACGGCCCTTGAGCACTCCCGTCAAACCTGCGCAGACCAAACGCAGCAAACACCAGAGTGGGAATGGGGGACGGCAGCCAGAGCAGCCTTACCAACAACAACCTGCAGCTGATCCGAGGAGAGGTAAGGCAGTTGTAATTAACACTACACTTTTCTTTCCTCACCAATGGGAGTCTTTCTTATTTAATCAGGAATTCCTTATAAAATTGAGGAAAAATCAAACATGTCTGTCAGGTAAAACTGCAAATATGTGACCTGCTCTGCGCTATGCTATTTTTACTAAAAATGCTGTTTTATGTGGAATAGTTCCATTAATTTGAATAGGCAAAAAAGATTAATACAATGTAAGTATATCTCCAGAATGTAAAATGCCTCAAACTTTTAATGTAACCAATTCAGTTATGTATTTAACAAAAAAAAATTTAATTTGTCCCAAAATACCTTTTTTTTGTGGAGCCGGTCACATATATCTAACTATAAATAGAGGGTTTTTACGAGTACCGGTGTATTAACACTTGGCCCCCCAGGTTTGGGCATGTTTCTGACTGTGGTCCACTGTTATGTCAGTGAGGCAAAAAAATTATTTTTTAACTGGCCCTAAAATATTGGACTTGGGTAATAAATGGTATTACATGTACATGTACTTTACATGACGATGGAGCATTTACCTATTTACTATCACAAATCAAGGACTGACCCTGAGATTTTTTGGAAAATATTAGCCACAGTATCCACCAAATGATGCAACTACAGTAAGAATACTTACAGGAGCCTCTCCAGTGTTGAGGACCCAATAGGCCTTTTATGTACTAGTACAGTTTGGTTGACAACCCGACTTGTGTATTATTCCAACCCAATTTTCAATAATAGTGTTAGTGGTTTTCAAAACAGGGTTAAGAAAACAGCTACAACAAATAAAAATGCCTACTGTCTCCAATGTGGCAAGAGCATGGGATGATGCTGATCTGAAGAGTAAATACTTTGTGCCTATATATTGATTTGCTATTTTTCTAGAATCCAAGCTAACGACCAGAAGTCGCCTGCGGCCACCGACGTCACGCGTCACCCGTAGCAGCCGACCCCAACAGGCGATCCAAGCCAACACGGAGACTTTCCTACCCTCCCACACCAGGGACGGCCTGCAGAAAGGGTTCACCTTCCGACCCTCCACTCAGAGTGACGGCCTTTCACAACACACCACTGGCAACCGGCAGTCAGCATTGGCAGCTGGTAGAGAGGTATGGCAACCAGTCATAGGTTATTTAGCCGCTGTTCAATAAATTTAAACAAATATTGTTATCACCACCAACAAAGTTGGGAGGTTATCTAATCACCCAGTCTGTTAACAAGATTATTTGAAAACTTATGTGGAACTGTGCATATGATGATGTCACTGTGTGCTCAGCATGCATGATGATGTCACTGTGTGCTCAGCATGCATAATGTTGTCACGGTGTGCTCAGCATGCATGATGATGTCACTGTGTGTGCTCAGCATGCATGATGATGTCACTGTGTGCTCATCATGCATGATGATGTCACTGTGTGTGCTCAGCATGCATGATGATGTCACTGTGTGCTCAGCATGCATGATGATATCACTGTGTGCTCAGCGTGCATGATGATGTCACTGTGTGTGCTCAGCATGCATGGTGATGTCACTGTGTGTGCTCATCATGCATGATGATGTCACTGTGTGCTCAGCATGCATGATGATGTCACTGTGTGTGCTCAGCATGCATGATGATGTCACTGTGTGTGCTCAGCATGAATGGTGATGTCACTGTGTGTGCTCAGCGTGCATGATGATGTCACTGTGTGTGCTCAGCGTGCATGATGATGTCACTGTGTGTGCTCAGCGTGCATGATGATTTCACTGTGTGTGCTCAGCGTGCATGATGATGTCACTGTGTGCTCAGCATGCATGATGATGTCACTGTGTGTGCTCAGCGTGCATGATGATGTCACTGTGTGCTCAGCGTGCATGATGTCACTGTGTGTGCTCAGTGACGTTTTAGAGCACCTGACGTTATGTGTTGACAAATCCGTCGATGTGCAGGCAAAATGTATTACCATACATATACCTGATGCAAGCGGACATTCAACCAAATGATTAGGTATTTTACTGTTGAAATTTAATCCGTACTCGTTTTTATTATGCCATCCAGGTCCATAAAACTCGTCCAGCATCAGCATTGGAAACGATCACCAATAGCCCCAGAAAGATCTCCCCAACGCTGGAGATAACAAAGCGGAGTCGGATTGGGGGCCCCCAGCGATCACTCAGTCTGAAGAAATCACCTGATCACTCTAGGAGACCCAAAGCACAGCAGCAAACAACCACTGGCACCGCCAGTAAGGAGGAAAACTGCCAAATTCAGTAAACTAGGCTGTGGTTTCTTTGAAGAGAAATCTTTATCATTGCGTAGTTGGCTAAAAGTGTTTGAAGCCATACAAACGTGTGCCTAACCCGCTCTGTGTTTTATCTGCTGAAAGTTGAATGAAATAGAAATGTATGTTTAGCTCTAAAAATATGTCTACTTATAAAATCGGTGTCCTTTTTTTTTAATGAATATTTGTGAATGGATATTTGGTTGTTTTTGTGAGTGTTTTGCATCCCCCTCCTGCCCTGCCTCTAAAGAAGTGTCAATAAATCGCCTCATTGCACCACAATGCCTGTCTACATAACTACATTTTGCTACACACAGCTCATTCTCATCTGATGACATAAATGTACAAGTCTATTGTGGTGCAGTGGTGGGTGTTGTTGCCAAATTTCTGAAAGTTTGTCAGATGGGGTATTCGAAACACTAAGTTTAGAAATGCATTAAAGAAAAGGATACCACACTTGGAGCCTGTTGTTGTGACAATTACCTTTACAGTTTGGCAAAATACCACTAAAAGGGCTACTCGGTCCTGTTTTAGCAAAACGATGCAACTTCAAATTTCCCAATTTTGAGATAAAGAGCAATTATAGGGTAACTGAGGGCGCTCTTTTCAATCAGCAGTAATACTGTCCTGTGTTTAAACATAAAAATGTTGGGTAATGGTACTTTCGTAACCTTTTTTTCTAAAGATGCCATTTCCAAAGATACATCGTTTTGCCAAAACATGGCCGTACTGCTAAATGATTCCGAACCTGCCGTATGGGAAAGGTCGGGGTATTATATCAATTTTTTTTACTTTGTTCTTTTCTTGCTCATTTAACTATTCAATATACTAGTGATGATATTATACATAAGGTAAAATTACACCTGTGTAGTAGTTTGTATGCATGTACTTGTAGGTTTTAAACTTAGACTAGCATGTGTTTCTTCAAAACAATTTGAAACATGATTATTGTAAAATATAGATGTGGTGTTTTGGCATGCAAGCCATTTAGGGTTTACCAAGATGGGCCACTTTAATGTGAAGATAAATAATATAAGCTAATTCTAATGTATTATTCATAGCAGCAGTAGTAGTTCGAGTAGTTAGTATTACATGTAGTAGTTACCCTGGAATAAAAAGAATAATTCCAGTTTTTACCTTTATTAATAGGACAATTAGGCCTGCAAGCGTCCTACAGCTTAACTTTTGGTGGCAAAAGTTTTTGGAACCTGTGACTCGGTTTTCTACAGCCAGTGATGGTGCCACTTTGTGTGATTTAAAAGTTCAGTGTTTTTAAATATTAGTATAAAACTTGTCTTTTAGGTTCATTAAAGTAACATTAACGATACAATTAGTGTAATTATTGTGTAAAATATATAATTGTGTACTTTTATAGATGATTTTACCCAAAGAAAAAGGGAAACATTTTTGTTGTACGATGACTTATCAGTTATTTCTGTTATTTTAGACAATTCTGGGGTTGTGAAAAACGCTATTCAGCCCTTTCAACTCGCTTCCCTGTAAGGAAGACAAAAAATACATTCTTACGATCTTTATGACCCGGTTGGATAGTCGCTTCTCGACGGCACGAATAATAACTTCTGAACTTGTATTAATCTTGACAGAACTGGGCCCAACTTGAATTTCGTCCCAGGCCACATTAGGTCGCTATTATGTTATAAGGAACATAAGGTTGTATTTTGTATAGCAAAGTTTCTGTCCTGGATTTTGAGGTTAAGCCTGCCGTAGGCGAGCACTGATTGTTGAGCAAACAGTCAGTCGAGGCTGTTTGCTCAGCACGTAGCTCACCGTGTGCGCGCAATTTACGTGGTATTTTGGCCTCGCGTGGCCAGAAAATAAATATCTAACACGTTGGATATTCGTTTTCTGGCCTCGCGAGGCTAAAACCTCACGTAAAGCCTGCCGCACACGGTGAGCTACGTACCTCGACTGACTGTTCTCGTGTGCGGCAGGCTTTAACAAGCTAAAATAATAACTGTGGGGTTACGGATCATGTCGTAAAGACGCGTGCCAACCCAGAAAATTCGCACCTCATAATATACAGAGGCACATGAACAATTTTTGTCATAAATTTAACCCAAAGATTTATATTAGCCCTTAAGTATGGCAGACGCAATAGGATGGCGCTGTTCCGATTGGGTCAAATTACCCGAACGGGACAGCGCCGTCCTAATAATGTGGCTGCCAAACTTCGACAGTGCTAATGACGTCCGTGATCCAAGCGAGCCTCCACTATTTCAGCGGGTTGCAAAATTGTTGAAAAGGTGTTCCAAACTGTACGCCATTTGAAGAAATACATCATGCCAACGTCACGAATTATGAAAGTCATTTAATTCCTCGGATCAAACCTAAATTTATCCAACTGCCTTTGTAACTATGACGAGAGTTTCATTGCGTTAATTGGTGTTCGCGTGCGCGGCGGATGCGTCCACATACAAGATTTTTGTATTGTTTCTGCTTCTGGAACAGCAGCAGCAGTCAAAGGCATTACGGCAGGGGTCAAAACTTTGTCTTCATTGGCGGCCACGGAAAAATATAAAGAGTCACGAGCGAAGTGTTCACATGCCAGTTAATTATCAGTGAACTTGGTATTGCAGGTAGTCCATGAGTTCAACAGGTCTAATGTAGTAACTGTACGGTAATATCACTTGTATCGTAAAAATAGCAAAAGCTAGTAGATAGATTCAACTCGGGTAATCAAAAATAAAAGGTCGGCATGATGCTGCAGTCGTAATAGCAAATGACTTTTTAGGGAATTAGGGCGCCATTTTGCCTCAATTCACAAGTAAACGAAAATGCCAAAAATTATTTCAATACTGAGAAAGAGGCCGGGTGGTCATGACGATTGTGTAGCTAGGGAGAACCCCCAAAAACTCGGCGAACGCAGGAATTAAAGAATCAAAAACAGCTGGCAAAATCGTAATTTTCATCGTGGTCCATTAGACGTAAACTGTTAAATGTCGCAAGTTGAGCCCGCGTTTACATGATGTCTTCTCAATATAACAATGCAGCTTGAACCAACTTGAAGAACATGGAAAGTTTGGATTTAACAATACAGAGATACGCGGTATACATGTTCCACTGGTAATGTTGCTACCTTTAATTATACCAACGCATTGTATGGTGCGGTTAAAAAGAATGACAAATTTCCTTCCGACAGAACATGGAAGTGATCATGAAATCACGCTCGTGACAAATCGGGAAAACCATTTGTAACTGACGTAATAGTTTTACTGCCGGTTAAAACAATTGACTAAGGAAAACTATATACCAAAATACATGTAGTACGGTTTGTTTTCGTGGAACAGATTGGAGAAGGATCTTTGCGTCATTTTTATCGATTAACCTTGGCGCGTGTTTGTCGTGCGGAAAACGTTGTGAAAACACCTGTCTGCTAACAGCGACCTCAATCTTTTCGAATAGCCAATTAGAAGCAGGCAAAGTACACTGACGTGTATATGACGTATTCAGCCATATTGCGGTGTTCATGTACGTATGACGCCATAATGTGAGCCCACATCAGTTGAATTCAGTGAAGCGAAACGTCACAGTTGGAGTTGAATAACGCAGATTACACGCTAGATTCGACTTTTGCAACCAACATTTATGACGACCATGTTGCAATTCCGTGTGCTGTAATACAACTTACAATTTTACTCGTTTGGGGATTTGTACTAAAGTTAGCGGACCCGGAGATACTAGGCCTACTGTTCAAGTGAGTTTGGCCTGCAGGTGCGGGGTTGGTTCTGACTGACTGACTGACTGAGTGAGTGGTTTGGAGGCGTTTGTGTCTTTGTGAAATTGTGGTGCTCATAACGGGCCAAAATTAATCATGACCGAAAAGAGCACGACAAAATCGTTCAAACAGAGGAAAAGCTTTGGTGAGTTTGGTTCCGATTTTGATTGTTCAATATGTTAAAAACTGAAAATGTTTGACCTGTATATTTTTTGTTAATTTTTGCCTAGGTAGGAGTAGACAGCATTAGAATAGGCCGAATACTGTAATTGAACCATCCGTGATCATATGGTGTTTGTGTTTTTTAGGTTAATGGAATTATTACATGTATATTTACATCAAATTAATGCTATACCAAATATTAAAACTATGGGTATCACAGCAATATCATGTGTATTTGCATAGGGAGTGTACATGTACATGTAACTAACACTGTAACTAACACTGTAACTAACACTGTAAGTAACACTGTAAGTAGAGTGTAGTCTAGTGTAATACAGTCCGGTAACGCTATATCCATGTTTACATGAATAACTTGCTGGTGGTTCTAAAAGTAAAAGATTCGTTGGGGCATCTCCAGAATAGCGTCCAACATGTCCCTTTCTACAAATACCTCTTTCACAAGCCTTCACATCACAAAGATGTCAATTACAAGGGTACCAGAGTAGTAGTAATAATATGGCGAATGGATGGGTATTCTGGAGTTTAGTCGATTCATTTAAAAAATGTTCTTGTTTTAAAACCGCTATATCCTCGTCTCCCGAACTAAGTCTAGGCATTTTGATCTGCTATAATAATGAAGGACCTGTTATAACAGCAATATTTACTAGCGCTAGTACCATTTGCTGCCTGGATTGGTGCCCTCAGCAGTTAGCGGGTAGTAGCAGTGTCACATAGTATCCAGCATGTGACACACTTGCACACCAAACATTACCGGTACATGTTGTTTGCACTCGATGCATGGTGTATGTTTGCACCCACTGCGTGACAGGTTTGCACCCACTGCGTGACAGGTTTGCACCCACTGCGTGACAGGTTTGCACCCCCTGCGTGACAGGTTTGCACCCCCTGCGTGACAGGTTTGCACCCACTGCGTGATGCGTTTGCACCCACTGCGTGATGCGTTTGCACCCACTGCGTGATGCGTTTGCACCCA
>JAVCKS010079498.1:9627-22333 GCA_032273685.1 Pteraster tesselatus | reverse complement strand
ACGTGGCTGAACCGACGTGGCTGAACCGACGTGGCTGAACCGACGTGGCTGAACCGACGTGGCTGAACCGACGTGGCTGAACCGACGTGGCTGAACCTACGTGGCTGAACCTACGTGGCTGAACCTACGTGGCTGAACCTACGTGGCTGAACCGACGTGGCTGAACCGACGTGGCTGAACCTAAAAACCAAACTGACCTCAGGGTCTGCATGTGTCACTCCATCTGAGAATATGTCCGGGTTGAAGCGAATATCAAACTCGGTCAAACTCAGCGAGCCAGCAGCTTGGGCTGCTATGGCGATGACCTCTTTATGAGTGGGGTCATCTTAACAGAAAAAAACAATAAAATACTGCATCAAATACAAATATGACAAGTCAAAACCCAGACAGAGCTGACAAATTGAGTTAAAAATTTGTTTGGCTTCCTGAGGTTCTCATCTTTAAAATGACACAAGACTCGATACAAACAGATGATATTATTTCTAACAAACTCTGAACTTCAGAAATAATTTTGTTGTTGTTGCTGGTATCACTGTAATTGGCATAGTTACTCCCATATTTTCGCTAAAAACCATCGAGCTCAAACTATGGAAAATAGATTAAACCCCTACATTGCATGTTGCGATTTTGCTCGGGTTTTGATAAAACAGGTCTCAGAAATATTGTAACGCTAACAACTTTAATACCCTCAAATCAAGACCGACGAATAAAGACTCACTAATTTTGTTCTTCTGTGTCTCGACTAGCTCCTTAGCTACCTCCTCCGTTACACTACTGATGTTATCTGTAAGACGTTCAATTCCCGTCGTGTCTAGACCGTTGAGCATCGGACACCGGCCTCCCGTCAGGACGACGTTCGCCGCCTCCTTCAGGGTCTCCTCGTTCAACCCGTCCAACCCGTCCGTTGTCTGCCCTAGATTCCCGATGACAGCCCCCACGCCGTTCACGTCCAGTTCACCACAGTTTGTCTCGTTCCTGGCGTTGACTGAATGCGTTGACGATCTCGTTACATCATCATTGTCGTCGTTGTTATTGTTGGTGGTGGTGGTGGTGGTGGTGGTGGCGTCCGTAGCGTGGTCGGACTTGTTGTCTTTGGCAGGTAGTGTTGGCTTCTGCTGCTGCTGCATCAATTGGATGGCAGCGTGTCGAACAAAGACCATGTACTGGTGTCTGCAAGTAAGCAGGTACGATGGTTACGGTACAGTGTTAGTCGCTTAGGGAAATGGTTGGAGGGGAGAGGAGGGAAATGAACAACATGATGCTTCTAGGGGAGAGAGGTGTTCAAGGCCCGATATTATGACCAGACCACCCCTCCCTCTCCCTGTGTACGAGACTACTCATCCACCCCAGAGGCAGACAATAAATGACTTACTCTACAAATGCATCAACCAGTTCCTGCCGTAGACAGCACAGCTTGTGGCAGTGTTTACGGGGGTAGCCCAGCTCTTTCACATCCTCACTAAGCTCCAGGTTTTCAACTGCAAGATAGAAATAGCGAGATGGGTGAAGATGGCTGGACTAGAAATCATGGTCTAGTTCTAATCCCTAATGAGTCTGTGTCGTTTACAGCACAGTTACGGGAGGGAGGAGGAGGGAGAGGAGATAGTTTTAATCAGACAGACGTCACAGGGACAAAGAGGTATTCCATCTTGTAGAGTACTCCGTTGGTCTAATTAATCAGAACTGAGCCCACAAGATGGCCGCTAGTCTGTTGTACCTTGTAAGAAGTTAACATCAGGAGGAAACGTCCTCAATAAATCCAAGATGTAATGTCTACCGTCGTTGCCTTTGATGCCCTGCAACAAAACGATTCCAACTGCCTTAAAGATGTACTGCACGATCTTAAACCAACCAAGTACACCTTAAGAAATGACTGGAAATGTTCAATTTATAATCATTCTGGTTTGCTCTTGCTAGCTTTAAGCAGGGATGGGGCACCAACAAATAATTCATCAACGTGGATGTAACAGTGAAACTAGAGTGAAATATGTCTGGAATTATTTTATCCACATAAACAGCTTAGATGGAAGTATTCCTTAGTCTTGGTTCAAGACGCTCCTGTGGTAAACACTTTTGCACCTTCCTTTTGAATTTTCAAAATGTGATCAGACTGTGGCCTATTGGCAATGCACAGCTGGTTGGCTAAATAGTTCACAGAGAAAATATGATGCCAAAGGAAATTGTTTTAGTATACAAATTTTATTTTCAAATTAAAATGTAAAAAACGTGGATGTTGTTATTTGCAGTGAGCATAATAGACTGGTGTGTCAGTCCTCTCCTACCTTGCACTCTATGGAGGAAAATATCTCTATCTCTTCCTGTTTGTGGTTAATGACTTTATGAGGTAGAATCTTCAACGGCTGAGCAGACTTGGACAACTTTATGGAAGAAGAAATGGCAATATCAACAGCACTTGTTAGATTGCCTTCAAACTATTTAACTCAACACTTTGTAGCTCATACTTTAAATGGTCTAGTCATGTTCTAGCTTCTAAACAAAAACCCACACCAGTACTAGCATGATTTGGGTTTCTGTTTCTAAACGAACCTATTTTTCGCTTCGGGTAAACAATTCAAACAAAATCAAAATTTTTGTCTGCCGATCCTAAGTGGCACTTCCCGCAAAAGTGATCAATTTAATGTCCATAAAAATTACTCTTTATATTTATATATTTTCACTAAAACACCTTCCACTGGAAACAAATATTGGAACCATAGTATATGAAGAAGGGATGCTCTTATAGAAATAGTTTGTCATGGGACTTTAACCCTTCAAGCCCGAGCTTCCAGTATCTTGTAAATTCTTAAAAGCAAAAACAAAACAAGAAAAACCTGAACCTCGAAACCCCACCATAGTTGATGATGGAATGGATCCCAGACTCCCCTTACCAGTTCCTTGTACTTATCGCTCCTGACCACTGTCTTGCCAAAGTCGATAGATCCATAGATGACCGATTCCTCTTGCTCCCGCTCCAGGATACCGGGGATGATAGACTGCGCAGTGATGCGGTAACCACGGTAATCAATCACCACGGTACCCAGCATGTACAGACCTTCTACATCTACAGTGTTGTAGGCCTTCACACCTTGCAGGTCGTTGTTCTGGAGGTGGGGGAAGATTTTGGAGAAAAGATGTAAGACTGCTAGTTGTATCTACCAAGTTATAGTAAACGTTTGTAATATGATTCTGCACACCTATTTGCATCAATAAATATGTCTTAACTTTCAAACTTATTTCCATAAAACAAATTCCGCCGGACATAGAGAGAATCAGGCGGTGCACGTCCAACAGCGCCACCTGACTTTAGATATTTTGTATCTCGTTTAGATTGCTGACCGCTTACCGGGGCAACATGGGCGGCAGCATCACCGCCAAACTCCTTGTAATGATCCTTGACGTCAAAGCCAAGACTGAAGAAGATGTTATTCCATATGAACATCTGCATCCTGAGACATCACAAGAAGATTGTGGTAACAACAAAGATCTAAAACAGTTCACACCATTCTACCAAGTCAATTTGCATCTTCACCAAAGAGTTCACACCATTCTACCAAGTCACTTTGTGTCTTCACTAAAGAGTTCACACCCTTCTACAAACTCACTTTGCATCTTCACTAAAGAGTTCACACCATTCTACAAACTCACTTTGCATCTTCACTAAAGAGTTCACACCATTCTACAAACTCACTTTGTGTCTTCGCCCGGGTTGATAGCCATCACGTTCCCATCAATAACAGCCATAGCTCCCCGGGTGGCAGCAGCCACAAAGTCGCTGTGGACCTTGAAGATGGCCCGCTCTCGCAGCAATCTTTCCGGAAGATTCTTACGAGGTAGCTCTCTCGTTGTCTGGGATTCCTCATTCCAATCTCTCGTCTGTGGAAAACAAAAAGACACATTTTGGAAGTAGCTCTGATTTCAGACCGATTTCACATTGAGAAATAAAGCTGAATTGATAATTTGTTAGACTGGCCTTGTTTATTAGCTTTCAAATGATCTGTGGCATCCCCCAAAAAGTTCAGCGACGGAAAGTTATTTTGTCGTAATTTTAAAGCCAATAACAAATCACCAAGTTATCAATTAAAAATTTGAATTTATTTCACGGTGTAAATCTGTCTGAAACAGTACATCTTTAAACAACGGTTGCCATCTTTCCAAATGGCACGTCATTCACTCCGTCCAACCTTGGTATGTTTCCCTCCTCAGATTCTGGCTCCTTTCAGTTCATTAAGCAACAATTACCGACAGCATATGGGGCTCGCCGTCCCACGTTTATGATACTTCAGATACTGAGCATGTCTGGAGCTGGTAACACCGAGTTACACGTCGACTCTCAGGAGAAGGTGTCAGCTTAATAAGCATGAACTCCAATTAGTTCACATGTGTCTTCTAAGAATCTAACGGAGTACTAGGTATATATTCGTAATCTAGTCAAATGTGGTCGTACCTGTCCAGGTATGTGCTCCTCATAGCCAAGTCTGGAAGTGTACGCTGCAAAGATAAACATAGTTTACACAACTTGTAAGATGTCCACTAGAGGCCATGCTAACTAACCAGATTAATGCAATTATCAACCAGTACGGTGGCCACTAGTGGCCCTGCTCATTAGATGAATACTACCAGCACGCAGCGTGGTAGCCACTAGAGGACACACCCATCCTCAGATCAATATTATTAACACAGTACGATGTTCACTGGTAGACATGCTTCCTCAGATAACTACTATTATCACCTAGTATGGTGTCCACTACTGATCATGCTTACCATCCTCGGCCCGTATTGAGTCAATGGTATGTTCAATCTGAGGGGCCATCCAGGTGTAGACTTGAAATGGAGTTGGAACGCGTTCAAATGGATGCCTCTGGGCCCTAGGAAACAAACAGGTATAACGAATACAATAGTTGGAACCATGGAGATATATTGTCACCATATTGTTTGTACGTTAAACATGTAGGGGAGAACAAGTGAACAGGTACCTTTTTATGTAATTACCTACATTTTCCGCTCAATATCGAGAAAGTCTCAAATTTTTAAAGATTTGTAACGATTGTATATTGATCACTTTAGACCGCATTTTTGGAGTGAGCCCTCTCTCCATTATTATATCTTTATGGTTGGAAGACGTTCAGATGTCTTGTCTATTGACGTAAGATTGCGTACCTTTTCTTGAGGAGTTGAGCAAAGTTTTTCTTGAAAGTAGGACTGACTTTATTCAGTAGTTCGATCAGCGAATGGGAGCTGTGTTTCTGATCAGCTGGCTTGGGGTTGAAGACCTCTTGTGTAGACCTCAAATAAACCAAGACATTTTGTAGTTTTGTAGTTTTGAAATACACAAAATCAAATATGAAAGGGGGTTAACATTGAACAGGCATTTCCCTTAAACGTTTTGGTCCACTATCCAACATGACATGACAAGGTTTTTGAGTGATCCTGTCCATTAATTTGTTTTTGTCAATTACATTATTTTCTACAGTTTGTCTTGGAGGTAATCTGGATTCTGTGATCAATATCCCTAGCCACAGTGTTTTATTTTACTAGCCAGTCGGATAATTTTCGGACATGTTTCAGTTGGGTACCCTGCTGTTTCAATGACATTTGGCCAGCCGACCCACTGCTATTAGGGAGTAGTACCCTGCTGAACAGAGGAAAAGAGTCCTGTATGGAAAGTGCCAATCTTACACGAAGTACATCAAGACATTGGCACAGGATTGTAGACTTGTTTGTCTTATCTTAGGTAGAATTTTAAGCAATATTGTTTCTAGATAACTTACTGGTTGATATAGAACCCCCTGGTTGAAGCTGTGATATGATGGGATGTCCCTTCTAATGTTAGCACGTACAGATATATCAAATCACCTACAAAGTATAGATAAAAATGAATCATACACTAAATGCAAATTAAAATGTACATTGTACACGTATAAGATGTACACGTACAGGTACAATATATTTCTTGAAACGATTCCCCAATGTTTGGACATTATAATACATGGTTTTATTAATGGTGCATTAATGTGGAAATATTTCTTCCTGAAGTACCAATGACCAGGGGTTCAACTACCGAGGCAATTCCCTCCGATCCCTTTGTGAAGCCCAGACCACTCATAAATCCTTACACAATCAAATCCCTACATCCGCATGAAAGCAAGAAATTTCACAGATGGACCTATACAGTCATTTGTATACCCATTCATTTGTCTACTGCATACAACGGACCACTACACAATTACCGTAGTCATGCAGCTATAAACCAACTCTCTTGAATCAGCCAATTTACAATGTGCTTCTACATGTACATGTAATTATTCTAATATCAAAGCATGTAGCGTGTATTGATTGTGCATGATTGAACAAACATACATGTACATTGTACAAACACATACATGTGAGACGTCTATGTACAGGTATTACAAAATGGCTTTGTATTAGTCGACTGTTTTTTGCAGACATAATTTCTCCACTTTTAAACATAATCTCTTCCCCTCCTCTGATTTTGTAAAACGTTGTTGTTGAATCAATGGATTTAGGTTTGCCAACGATTGGTGTTTAATTTAAAATGATGTATGGCAAGAAAACGTAATCCATCTACGGGAGTATATTGCCGTCAGCCAAAAATAGATTTTTGACAAGAACAGTCTTGTAACTATCCGTGCCATATCACTTTAATGCTAATAAAATACGCGAACCTACGGAAATATAAATCCAACATTTCAAATGATTTCTCAAGGTGAAATCAGACAGTACATCTTTAATGATTTCTATATAAGTAAAACACAAAGCGTACACAATAAATTCTTCTCCCAGAGATATTTAATGTGGCTGAAGATATATCCTAAAAACATAATGCATTAGGAATACTAATGCACATATAGTGTGACACACTGGAGCATTATATAGTCTACAGATTTAATGTAACCATAGCAACTGGAAAGGATGCAGTTTTCTTTGTCTGTAGTACTTTTATACTTAAATCTCAAGACAAGCCTCCTATAAAGGTGAATGTTCTCGACGTACATGTAGAGGCTGTAATTATTACTACTAACGTTGATATGTTATGCTGTAACTAAATGTTCATTACAATTCACAGTTTGATCCAGACAGCCAGACGTGCAATTAATCTGACCATTATTATTGCTAATGCACACAGTGTGCAAAATCACTTATCCCTTTACATACCGGTATGTACCTAACTATGGGATATCCCATAGACCAAGGCAATGGCTTTAAGCAATAAGGAAGAGTGTGTAAGGAATGTTACAGCTCAGGCAGACACGGGTTAACAGCCAACTAGTTTTTAAATAAGAATCTTTAAGTACCCACATCCGCCTAGCTACTGGATATCTGCAGGCCAGGTAAATGGACACAAACGCTTAAGGGTTTGTATCACTCAGGCAGATACAGGTTAAAGGTCACGGATGCTGCACTCTGGTCCTACTAACATGGCTGAACAATACCTACGTTTGTAATGTGACGTGTCACACATGTGACTCGCTGCGATATATTGAGTTAATGACCTCAGTATGGAGACATTATTACACCACTGGGAGATGATTAAACAAAGATCAAGAACACTGACGACCAACATGGCTGAACATGATCTCTGTTAGAAATGTGATCAGAGACACATGATGAAGTCTAAAGAGTGTGCTACTGCGAGATGTAATGTTCTCAGTAGCCTGTATGAAGACGTTTATATACTACTGGGAGATATCATGCCAGTATGCAAAGGTCAAGAACATTGACGGCAGTGAGAAAGCTATGAGAAAAAATCTCAGTAGAGTTTAGAAGTCGTCAGTGGTGTCAGTCACGATTAGGAGAGTTAAGAGGTTTGCCTGCCGTGATGATAACGCTGACATTGGAATGACGTCAGGGCCTACCCCTGAAACAGCAGGGACAAGGGCCTTGGGTTGTTTGGCTGCTCTATTTGTTTGGCTGTGGGTTGTCCATGACATAATTACATGACCTAGTCCATCTTCAACGAGATCAAGTTACCTATCGCTTAACAACGATAATGATTCAACTTAGCACGTACTAGTAACCAAGTACCAGTACTACCCACACAAGATTGCTTTGTAATAGGTTTGTAATATAGAAAAACCTACCACATATCTTACACACTCAGGTCGTAATTTACTGTAAGGATTTACTGCAACGCTTAAAGCAGAAGTGTTCCAGGTTTTAACGACATCCTAAGATGTTGGGGAGAGGGTGGAGGAGAGTGGGGGAGGGGGATTTGATCTGACGACTCGAACACGTTGGGTAGTAGGCAAATAATTCAGGCACATTAAAATACTTGGGATATCTTCTGCAAACTTCATTCAATCTAACCGATGTCTGTTTTAATTTACACCTGTTCTGCAGGCACTGTAAACATTAATAATAATTAATCAAGTGAATTGTACTTCGAGCGAGAACTACTTTATCATCGTGTGATTGTATAATCATATTAATTAGTGTTATTTAGACGTGTTCGGCAAACAATAGGTAACAGACCCTATACATTACATATGTGGGGCAGTCAGGATCTGAAATAGGCAACCGCAGACCTTTTGTAATATTCCGAATGAACAAGGTATTGCCCCACAAGATGGATACTATTCAACAGGGTCTGCATTGTAGTGCATAATGTTTAAACATGTCGACCCCTCGACCTTCAATAACAAGTTTTAAAGGGCACCAGGGTCAACTTCTTACTAAAATGTGCATTTTTGTATAATCATGAAATAATGTCACCTTTCTGTAAATATTCATAATTGGTGTTGTCTGATGAACCCAAGGAGAAGAAACATTAGAAAGTTTGACAGGACATTTGTATTTTATTTTTTAAAGGGGGCATCGAGGCCGAATTGAGAGGGTAAGTGGAAATTGGCCTCGGTAAAGTCATTACCACATGATGTCCGCTTTAAGATGTAATAACTAAACAACTCAGGTCACGATCACACACACACAGCAGTGACTGGTATACACAACTTCTACAGAGGAGTTTCTGTTAGGGAATGCATGAGGCAACGATAATAACATGACAACCAAGGATGAATAATTGCTAACCGGCATGATTCAATTATATACACAAGGACAAAATACTAAAATACTATCAGTCATAAAACATACACACGAACTACTAGCTGGTTACCACTGAACCCACAACCTTACCGTGCATCTTCCTGGTACCCGGCGGTGGGTTCCATCCGGACACGGTCAGCACCCTCAGGCACGTGGCCGCACGATTCTCCTTGTTCACCGGCTGGAGGCTCAAGAGAGGGCGCTCTTTACTGGACGGCATGAGGTACTCGGGCGGGGTGCAGTCCACCGAGTCGGAGGTGGACTTGCTACGTTTGCGATCTGCAACAGAAATTGGGCAAGAAAACGTTTTGAATATAACAGTATGAGAATATGTTGATTTGTTGATCTTCTAGTCACTGGGATTCTTCGCCTTCTGCTTGTTTGATCATCATCTTCCAATTTTTCTTCTTTCGAGGGACTGTTGTCATTAACCTATTAAACCAGCAAACTTCTCAGCAATGTGGTAATGCGCGACAGCTGGCAGAGTTGGCCTCTACATAGAAACCTCATGGGTTGCCTTGGAATGCACTTAGTAGAAAAACATTATGATTCTGAATGTGATCAACTTGGCTCAAGTTGTACAATGTCACTATCTTCTGTTTAAAAGTCAATAACCGAATAGGGGTGAGGAGATCGTAAGATTTTTTATATAGCTTATTTAATTCTAAGATTTTACACAATTTTCTACTACTGTCATTCGGGATTGATGATCCACAATGATCCCGTCTGTCTTACCGTCATTCAGGATAGTTGTCAGGAATGATAACGAGTGGCAGTCTACGCCGTTGTAGGCATCGGAGGGATCCAGAGATTTCAGCAGGTCCCTGACGTGTCGAACATGAATCCTCGCTTCACGTACGGTGTACGGCTCTGCAAGAAAAAAATAACAGCAGATTCCCAAGATGGGCAAGACTCTTCCCTCCTGAAAAACCTCAGCAACATTGAGAGCTTAGTGAAGAAGTTGAGACACGTTGGCACTCCGCAAGATGACTGCTACACAATAACTTGTCAGGTTCTATCTCAGCTTGCGCATAGAGTGGACTACGCATGAAGTCAGAGACCGGTGTGACCACCAAATGATTGTAGTTATACAGAAAATTAATTACTGCAAAACAGCATGCGAGGTAAGGCGAGAATGCTGCAACGGGCAAGAGTGAGGGTGCACCTGGAACCCTACAAAGGGACACCCCAAGTGTCGGCTACATAGTGGAACACTATCATGTACACACATCTAAACATTGCAGAGTAATACCTGACTCATGGTAGAGAAGAACAACTCTACACCAACCCCCAGCTTCTACCACCTTGACAATGCACAAGATCTGCCCCACAAGATGGCCGCTATAAGTACAAGTATCTACGCCTACTCACCTTCTACCACCTTGACCACGGAGCCTTCCTTGAGACTTTCGATACTCTTAAGTTCAGCAAAGTTATCCAGAACATTGCCATCCAGCTGTAGAGAGAAACAGGTGCGATGGCAGGTGTCTTCTCTGTCCATTAGGACTTGGTGGATCTCCTGTACCATCTCTTGGGGGCTCACCTGAAGATGAATAGCAGAGATTAAATAGCGGTTTATTTAAGATGCTGTTTATCTAGGACATTGCTGTCCAACTGTAGACGTTTTGCCTAAACAAAAAATGTTGGTGCAAAATTAATTATTTACAGCAATAATCATGTAGGGTATTCAGGTAGGATAATTAAACTATAGGCACACCATATTGGAAAACATTTTATTTGAGGCGTCCATAATTTCGCTAGCAAGCCATTTTGTGATTTACCAAGAAAGACCGCTCTAAAAGATAAACAAGCTAATTCTTATCTTCTGTTGGTAGCACTTGGTACATGTAACTTCAAGGAAAAAACAGGGCAAGACATTGTGCTCTGGCCTGTCTAAAGCTTAGAACAATTTTGTTGTGTTTACTAAATAGTAGTGATGCACAATAGATCAATTAAAATACTATATTACTTTGAGCATATTGTGAGCCAGACCATCTGCTAATCATCATCACAAGAATTGTTGTTCTTGCAAACTGTTATGATTTGAAGTGTTGTTCTTATAATCATCATAGAAGCATTGTACACTCCGTCACAAGTATTGGGTTCTAAGACTGTGCTTCACTTGTTTGATATGGCCTTTATAAATTATCATAGTTCACCTGCAGAAAACTTTCAGGGCTAGCTTAAGATTTTTAATATCTTGGACATTACTTTCTTGTGTGTGGACACAACTTGTTATTGCAATGAACTCAATGCAGGGTCGCCGCGAGGTCGCCATGGGGTCGCCACAGGGTCACACATGCCCATTGCCTGTTGCGCAATGGAGGTTAAAAAATGTTGGTGGCATGGGTTTTGGGAAGCCCAAATGAGTCAAAACTAGAGTTTGAAACATGATAAATTTGCTACCTCATACGAACCCACCCAATGACGACGCTGCATGCAACATTCACTACTTTCAACCAGTGATGCTCTAGTTTCTATAATGCACGCAAATGCATGCAGCTACAATTATCTCACAATTATCAGCCTTGAAATAAGGCTAACACAATTATAGGTTGTCTGTATGGTAAATTCAGATAACCCCTTTATTAAAAACCACACATCTAATAATAGCAAAGCAACTGTTTCTGTTTTTTATAGTAGTTTTGATTGCTAATAAATCATGTACCCGAACATCTGTGTAGCTGAATGATACAACATCTTGGTTTGTGATTTACCAAACAACTGGCCACATAAAACAAATAGTTAATCATCTTTCGTTGGTTATAAAAGCAATGGGTTGGAAGCGCAATATTGTTTTATTACTGTACGTGAATACATGTCCATGTACGTCAACATGGACATATTTGGAAACTAGGTGCAGTTATTTTATTATTTTATTACAAATGTTATAACAAATGAGATATGTAGGGATTGGGGTGCAGGGATGGCCAACAATGTTCCCCCCCCCTCCCCTCCCTATGGCCTGTGTTTAACTTTACACTTTAAATGCCATCAGATGCAGTGGTAGGGGGACAGTGTATGACAAGAATTTAGGTAGACCAATTGTACAGCACTGTGACCCACAGGAATCATTAACGACCCCATAAGATGGTCAATGTTCGACAGTGTCTGCACAATGGTACAAGCATGTATACATGCATTACTTCGCCTGTCAGCTGCCGGCTGTGCAGGCCTGCAGAAATAACCACATTGTTTCTTTTTATAGCAACTGTGGAGGTGCGCATGATGTGTAGTAGTCATCAGTTGCAGCTACAAATGATAAGAGAGCATTTCCTCCGACACTATGACACTACGGGTTTGAGAATCGTTTGTACACGAGCACATATTGACGAAAAGATTGGTGCTACATGCATTAACGGTTTCAATACCATTGACATCAAAAGGGGACGAATATAATAGGCATGGATACCAGTCTGTTTTGATTGTATTCTTAAAAACATTTGGTAGTGAAAGGCAACTGCGTTTTATCGGTGCCCATTAGTCCTTGCCTCGGTGCCCCAAAGTTATTGCCAGGGTGCCCCTGAGTCATTTCCTTGATATCCCGTCATCACTGCCTCGACGACCCCTGGTCATTGCCCAGGTGACCCAAGGTCACTGCCTCAGCGACCCCTGGTCATTACCTCAATATGTGTGTGTGTGTGTG
>JAVCKS010079277.1:11127-22338 GCA_032273685.1 Pteraster tesselatus | reverse complement strand
ATTCGGAAAATGTAAATGATTTTCTTTAGCACTTATTTGTCTAAAGTTAGGGATTGCTGAGTTGGCAAAGTATGTCTGAGATGCTCCCAGATGTATTTTGTCACCCCCCTCCCCCCACCCCTACCCCCTCCTCCCTACCCACCTCCCCCCTACCCCCTCCCCCCTACCCACCTCCCCCCAAAGCAGCTTGACCATAACTACCCTAAAACTTGTCAAACAACAATTAATAAAATCTAATCAGAAATACCTTCATAAAATTATACAAAATATAAGATGAAATAAACAAATTATTGGATTAATTAGGTCAAACAACTAATTAGGTCAAACGAAAGAAAATATCTGTCATTACTGTAACATCTACATTACTTCCTCAAATTATTGTGCATCTCTATGTACAAAGAGGGATTATTGTTTATTATTTGTCCTTGTGAATTTTATATTCATGAGTACATAATATAAGCTATGTACTCCAATAATATAAATAATTTTGCAGACGCTTGTCATATTGTAAACATTATCTCAAACACTATGAGAAGCTAATAATGAAAATTGTGACTGCTAACAATGTACACTGCCCCTTTTTTATATAGTTTCTTTTAGCGGTGCATGTAGAATGACTGTTCACCCATTGTTCACGTCAGATTAAACGTACTTTGTTTTTTATTTTACATAGCTAAATCAAATGCTCCGACATCTGCTTGAGTATCAGTTGACAGTTGTGGCTGGGCAGCATTATAAACAGTCAACGTAGCAATGGATGCTTCACCCTCATCGGTGCTGAGCGTCACCGGCACTTGCATGTTACCGTCACCGGTCGATGTTGGCACTTGGAAGACGGGAATGTTCATCGCTGAAAGATGTTGGGCGATGGAAGCCAAGGTGGGTAGGTCCGATACGTATCCCGTGACGTTCTGAAACTGGCTGTCCACCGTTGTGGAGACATCCGCGATGACCGTCGTGCCGTCGACGTCTGTGACTTCTTGGGCTATAATGACACCGTCTCCTTGCCCATCCACCGCTTTCGGCGTTTCCGTAACCTGTTTCTTACCGGGCTTCTTCTTCAAGCTCCGGTCGCCTCTGTGGGTCTGCATGTGTCGGTCGAGATTGCCGGGGATCAAGAATGTCTTGCCGCACTGTTCGCACTGGAAGTCCCGCTCGTTCTGATGCCATTTGATGTGCACTCGCAGATTGGTCCGGGTGCGGAATCCCTTGTCGCAGAGGTGGCACTTGTGGGGTCGTTCGTCCCGATGCATCATCATGTGCAAGGTCAGCCTGTGGCTACGGTTGAAGGTCTTCTGACAGATCTCGCACTTAAAGTCCCGCTTGTTGGTGTGGACGCACAGGATGTGCTCCTTCAGGTTACCCTTGGTCTTCATCTTGGTGCCGCAGATGTCGCACTGAAACGGCTGGTCGTCGTTGTGGGTCAACTCATGGGCAGCCTTAGTGCTCTTGCTCGTGAAGCCCAGACCGCACTGGGAGCATACGTGATCGCGGCGGTTCTCGTGGATCGCCAGCATGTGATATTGGAGTCCGCTCTTGCGATAGAAGACTTTCTCGCAGCTCTCGCACTTGTACTCGACGCTCTTCGTGTGGAGATTGGTGTGGCGGGTGAAGTGGGACTTGTGGAAGTAGCCCTTGTTGCAGTACTCGCACTTGTACGGCGCCTCGCTGGCGTGGATCTTGGAGTGGTTCACCAGCATGTACTTGTCGTAGAAGACCTTGTTGCAGACCTCGCAGGGAAACTTGACCCCCATCTCTTTGTTTTTATGGGCGGTGAGATGGCGCAGGAAAGTGTACCTCTGGTAGAAGTGCTTCTTGCAGGTGCTGCACTGGTAGGGAGGTTCCTCCTTGTGGAATGTCGTCAGGTGGAGCTTTGTGTTGTAGAGGTCGGCAAATGTTTTGTCACACAGCGGATGTGGACATTTACGTCTGCTCTGGCTGTTACGCCCGCCTGTTTTCCGTCCCGGTTTACCTTTGACCTTGGACTTGACCAACTTCTTTTTGGGAGGTCTTCCTCTTCGTTTTGGTTTAGGCTCCGTCTCCTCCGGTACATAGTCGACATCTTCAAGATCCTCCGCATCTGTTATCTCCATATTCGTGTCACTATCATCATTACTGATCTTCGCCTGACTAGGGGAATCATCCGTAACATCTTGGATGTTTGTCTCCTCGGTGCTTAGTGCCTTTCCACCGGTGGCATCTTGAGTCGCTCCACCGGTGGCATCTTGAGTCGCTCCACCGGTGGCATCTTGAGTCGCTCCACCGGTGGCATCTTGAGTCGCTATACCAGCGGCATCTTGAGTCGCTCCACCAGTGGCACCTTGAGTTGCTCCACCAGTGGCACCTTGAGTCGCTCCACCAGTGTCAGCCCCATCATCTCCTCCATCCATATCGCCGTCCCCTTCTCTCTCTTTGTTCTGCACACTCTCTACTTCCGTGACTGTATCCGTCTTGTCTGTCAATGTCGTAGACGGGTGTTCAGGTGAGTTGACTTCCTTGTCTCCCTGGATAGGTTCTGATGTGGACTGCTCCTTCTCAGTGGAAGGCACATCTGCTTCAGGTTCCTTTGTCACGGAGGATGTTCTGGGATACAGTTTGGCAACTTCCCAAGTGGCTTCCATCTTGGTAAGACCATGCTTTACCTCCAAATGACTTGACAATGTCGCACGATCTATGTACGAATCTTTGCAACGACTGCACCGAAAGTTAGTACTGCTGGGTTTAATAAACGCACTTATTTTCCTCTGTATTTTCTTTTTGGATAGGCGGTGGATGTTGGAGAAATGCTTCGACAGGGTATATTTGGATTTGTACTTACTGGGGCAAAGATCGCAACAGAATCTGGCAGTGGCTTCCCTGAAGTGTTTCGAGGCAAGTTTTTCTGCTTTGGTACGTGGAACGCAGTGAGTCAAATGTAGGTGTTGAACAAGCTCTGGCACGTCACTCACGCCGCTGTCACATTCTGGACACTTTGTCGTAACTTTTGCTTCGTCTGGTTTCTTTTGGTTGGATTCCAACTCGGACATCTCCATCAATTTGGCCGATTGGTACACGCTGCTGACCGCCTTCTGCCGGGAGTAATCGTGGCCGTCCATGAGGTGGGTGCGCAGACTGATTCTGCTGACGTACTTCTCCTGACAAACCTCGCACCTCATCGCATCCATCGACTGAAGGGTGGCACCTTTGTTTCCCGTCGCCCTTCCAAGCTTTGGTTTGTCCTTCTGCTTCCTGATGCCAACCTTTTTTATGATCTCAATTGCCTCGACCATGGCCACCCTGTGGCGCTCAATCAGATGTTTCTGGAAGGAGTTCAGGCGTCTGAAGTTGGTGTCGCAGTGCGGGCAGCAGACGGGGCGATTGTTCCCCAAGCTCTTCTTCAGAATTTTGCAGTTCCTGAGTCGATGTAGGTCCAGCATGACCGGTGTACCCTGATCCTCAAGGCACCAGTCACATACGTACCTTTGTTCCTCGGAATCATCGCCATCGCCGATGGATTCGTCGTCGTCACAACCATCGTCGCTCTCAAACTCTCTCTCGAGGGATACTGGTAGAGGATCGACATTCTGTGATTTGGGTTGTGGTTGTTCTAGTTGGGGTTGTTTGGCTGCAATAACCTTCTGTGGCGTCGCTTCTGCAAGGTTAATGAATAACCAAGTTATACAGCTGTACATCGTCAATTGACATCAGACTGTGCTCTGGATTTTAACACGATGAATAAGGCCTGGGACAAAAATGTTCCACAGAATGACGGTCTTACCATTGTCCGTGACAAACGTATAGCGCTTCTCCTGAGTGCCCTCTTCATTGGTTTCTACATCAACAAACAAGATGCCAATTTTGGACAACAGCTCCACAGCGATAAAACTATCTGTAGAAAACAATAAAAGAAAACAATCACGTTTAATTATTTTTACGAACATCGAAAATTACGTATAATTTGATTGACAATCTAAAATCAGGTGGTCATCCCAAAGTTTTCTTGAAAAAAGAATGAGATCCTTTTATTTCTTGAGATTTAACCACGTATTCATGCCAAATTTCGTTATGAACGCCCATGATCATGTTTACATATTAATCACACCTGCGAAATCATTGATTATTTCTGCGAACAAAGTCATTTTGTCACTTGCTATAATTCAATTAGCGCTCCAACCTGTATTCATGTGGGCGGTCTCTTACGGGATAGCTCCACTTCATCTAAGCGTTGATTGTGTCATCTCCCTAACTGCACAAAAACTTATGGTTTTGTGCAGTTAAGACCCAATGCGGGGTTCTATCGAGGGTGTTTGAGTACTTTAAGCATATTTAACCCTTAGTATTTACTAAGCCTCTTCTAATTTATACCCGGATGTGTTGACTAAATTATAAAGTACCTTCTTCTGTTGCAGTCTGGTTCTGGAGTCTACCGATGAGGTCCGCAGTCTTGCTGGTCAGCGTGTCTAAAACTTTGAACAGCTGGCCCTGTTGCCGCAGGGATTCCCACAGCGAGTGACAATCTGGGAACAATAGAAGGAGAAGTCTTAAACTTTTGGGGGGGGGGGAAAATCAACTGTTACGTTACGTTATATTTTTATTTATTTTCATGTACAAAAAACATACCTATTAATAATGAAACAGTCCACATTACAAGCAAGATAGTGGCCAGTAAAATCTTTTTAAACACATTTAAATCATGGAAAACTCAGGGAAATACAAAGAAACCCTTGAAGCCAAATGACAATACTAACCGAGATATAGTTCGATTAGAACGTAAAACACAACAGCCATACTATTTAGCATCAGGGAACGTCAGAAAGCATTCTCGAGAAGTGCTTAAGGTACTTAGGGCGAGTGTTACAGTTAAGACGAACAATACATGTACAGTGTAAGAATAATAAATAATAATAACACCTTGTACCCAGCCTTCACATAACAGTTATGACAATTACAAGGGTACCAGACTAGTCTAAAAATGACGAATGGATAGGTATTCTTAATCTGTAGTTAAAAGCGCCCAGCCAAGTAATTTACCCAGGCACAGCTAGCCTGAACTAGAGCCTAGTTTCATCTTTCACCGGTTAATAGGGTTAGAACGTAGGGTCAGGGTTCCATGGTATAGCCTATAACATAAGCCAGTCCTACAACACTACAGCTTCAAAGTTCAAATGCTGACTAGTTTAGTGCACTGGCTCCAGTGAAATATATATTGCCCGCCTTTACCTTTTGCGCTACCAAGCCAGTTTGGCACAGTTTCGACGTCTTCCGTTTCGACCAAGGAATTCAACTTCACCGTAGCTACCGAAATGTCTGGATCATTCATTTTTTATGTAGATTTTTGTGGAAAATTTGATAATAGTTGCTCAGCTCCAACCTAGCCCAGAGGCCTAGCGTCTAAGGATAAAATTTTGGAGAAAGCTTTGGGCCAAGCAGCAGCTACTCATCGCACAGACTCGACACCATAACCGAAAATTGTGAATTTGTAACGTGTAGTTTATGTTATCTGATCGTTAAGATTAGACCGCCCTCTATAACAAGAAGCAGTTTCAACCAGGTATGTGTACGTACGTGTGGCCGTGGGAGGCTAGGCCACTTTTGCTGTGCGTGCATGGGTTGGTTTCCCGTAAATTAAACATGAGACACGGAGGATGTCGCTGGTAAACGTACACGCGCATTTGTATTTCCATAAAAAGCGCTAACTTCAAATTTGATTTTGAGTTTTTCTTATCACATGCGCAACAATAACAAACTCTTTATTGTAAATGTAGGTTTATTATTTGTGTATTCACAATCACAGCTAGATGGTGATAAACGACAGTTTATGAAGTAAGTGCTGTGATAGGCCTAAACTTGTAGTTGTAATTAATTGGTGAAAAAACCGTCCTGCCTGGAGCCTAGAGGATTTGGACATCCGACATGCAGTTGCACTGGTGTTTAAAATTAAATCTGGGACTTTAAATAGCCTACCTATTAAAGTAGGCCTACCCTGGCTATGTTACTATTATTAGTTATCTCTTGACTTTCCTTTCAAAATGTTAAACAAACCTATTCCCTCATAACTTGAATAAGTTACAAATTACAACACTGTATTATTGCAACTGGCACCTTTGCCATTGTCTTCGACAAAAGTTGCTTGTTCAAGTTGTTGATGCCTGATGGGGATGAACCTTTATTTGACTTTTAAGCTGTAACTTACAAATAGGGGCCTAAGCAAATGTTTCTTTTACAAATGTTTCCAACAATAAGGGTTTCATTCCCAACCCAAGTTTACTCACACTGCCAGTGTAACATTGAAAAAGGTGTATTAAATGTGATTATTAATAATATTAATTAATAAGTTAAAAATAAAAAAATTACTTTGTTAACATATAATTCCAGGTAAAAGAACTGCTTTTTCAAACCAATATTTAGGTCCTCAACTGAACGTTGGCCCTGCTGATTGGAGTGTTTGAGACATTAACCCTAACTGAATCTCGTAGTACAGCTAGTTGCAGAAGCTTGTAACTACAATGGACGACAGCAAGAGATACCACACTCCACTTAAAGGTATTTGTAAACAAAAAATTCCCCCCAAAAATGTCGCAATATATAAAATTTGGAATCATGTGATTGGCTCTTTCCAAGTTAGTTCGTTTCATGCATATTATTAATATAGTAAATTTATCCCCGTTTGTTCTCTTCAGAAATTGGCAACGTACCAAACCATGGCTCGATTGGGAACCACCCCAATCCCAATGGGGAAGATCAACAGCGCTATACACTACTCATGAAGAAAGCCCGCAGGGCCGCAGAGGAGGGGCACCCCCGCGAGTCATTGGAGCTTCTCTACAAAGCCTCCAAGATATACCCCAGTGAGAAAGCGCAAAAACGTATTACTAAGATTGAGGTGAGAGATTTTTGATGGTAAAGTAGGCATAACGGCACCTCACCTGGATGTGTAAGGCCTGGGGATTTAAGGCCAAATACAAAAAAAAAACATGTTTAGCGTCCCCGCCTGCTTCCTTTTTGGAGGCCGCATCCTTTTTTATCTTTTTTTCAAAATGGCCGCCACTTGGACTCAGGGAAAATGACATATATCGGGTTTGTATGGGCAAGATAATGAATATTTGATCTTTTTTGGAGTCTATATAATTTCCTGAGTCTAAGTGGCGGCCATTTTTAAAAAAGCTGGCGGCCATTTTGAAAAAAAAAAAGATCTAGGTATTTATACATTAATATAAAGCTTTGTAATAAGCCTTTATAAATTGTGTGTAAATGAATATTTAATGGTAAAAAAACAGTATGAGTCCGCAATTTTGTAAAGATTAGGTTGGGGGTCACTGTTACCAAAACATTGCACTTTGTATGGGATTGTAAAAGCTCCAACGTAATTTGTACGTTAAAAATGGCGGGCGGAATCAGCATCAACAGAGCCAAGTAGAAATTAAGCTCTTTATTGGTACCTAATACTTGGTTTCATTTTATTGATGTATTTAACAACCCCAAAAACTATTCTCATCCCAATCCCAATTGACAGGAGTACCTGAGGGAGAATGGCTCCGAATCGGAGGAAGAAACCGGCATGCACCACGTTGGTAAGGGCTTCTACATACATAACGACCTCTACAGTAAGCTGTACTCCTACCAGCGAGAAGCGCTGCTGTGGTTCTGGCGATTGCATCGGAGGGACAAAGGCGGTATACTCGGAGATGACATGGGGTGAGTTGAAGATGGTGTTAGATGGCTTGTCTTGTAGTCCCCTTTGGAACGAGTCACTTAGTTGACTAAGCAGCGCTTTTACCACTTCAGGTCCCGGGTTCGAATCACAATGGTTGCCAAACATTATCTGCTACTTCATTCTCTGCTACTTTATTCTCCACTATTCACTTTTCTCGTTGTCTCAAGTCTTGGCAAGACTATCCAGGTGATCTGCTTCCTCAGCGGATTATTTGACCTGGAACAGGTCAAGACCGTTCTCCTTGTCCTACCCGTAGCGCTCATCATTAACTGGGAGACGGAGTTCGAAAAATGGTAAGACATCCTAAAATACGACCCAAGCAGTCTACCCCCACTTTGAAATAAATATTTTCTTTTTTATGTATTTGCCACAGGAAAAACAAGAACCTTATTTGAAACATTCGGTACTTCAGCTATTGTTCGGGAAAATCACTCAAAATCTGTTACATTGTAAACTTTGCAGTTTTACACAATCGATAGAGAATCACACGATATCAAAATTCTTGTTTTTGTTTTTTTTTGTTTTTCCGGCAAGTGGTGTATTTTTGTCAGCAAGTGGTGTACCTTTGCTGTTGGGTCGGTCATTTATTTATTTACTGTTGTCCTTCCTAGGGCCCCAGGTGTTTTCATTGAATCTTACCACAGCAGCAGCAAGCGGGAACGAGAACGCGCTCTAGCCAAGGTGCAACGGCGCGGCGGCGTTCTGCTGACGAGCTATGGACTGGTGCTGACTAACTGCGACCTGCTCTCGCAGAAGAATGGTAGATCATTCACCTGGGTGAGTCTGGGAGCCATTCATTATTCGATGAATAGATCATTGCATCTGACCTCCGCGTATGTTATGATCTAGGAGAACCCAGATCACCAAAATGCAATTTTTTAATGAAAATTCATGTTGTATGTGTAAGGTCTCCTTTGTTCATCCAACATTACCCGCCCCTTCCCCCAAAAAAGATTCCAAAATATTTTCTGGAAATACATACATTTTTTACTCAAATATTTTCTAAAAAACATGATTTTAAACAAATCTTGTTTTTGCAAACTTTGCCCATAATTTTGGATTTGCAAGTCGAGAAAAAAAATGAAAACAGTTCCCGATGGAGCTCATCTACAACTTTAATTTGTAAAAAAAAAACACATCCAATTCTTCCACGATCAGGAGGATTTTCCTAAATAACATTACAATATTGTGTGTTTCTGTCAGGACTACGTCATTCTCGACGAGGGCCATAAGATCAAGAATCCGAGTAAGACAACCAAAGCTGTGCACAAAATCCCGGCTTCACACCGATTTATCCTAACTGGAACTCCGATTCAGAATAACCTCAAGGTATGATTTACGGAAAGGGGCCATCCGTCAATGAGTCACATCAAACCTGCTGAGCAGCCTGTGCCAAATGTGTAAAGAATCTTCAGAAACGGCGATGTGAGACTGTACAACTTCTTCAATCCCTCATGCCTGCTAAGGCACATCACTGTCTCAAAATAACGATTTATCTCGATTTGTATCTCATAAAGTTGATACCCACTTTGACTGCTGCTAGTCATTTTCTGCAAAGTTCTGGCCGTTTCAGTTAGTCAGTACACCGGACCTCGTAGATTGAGAGTTTGATGCACTAACCTCTAGATGACGTTCCCACCTGGGCACAGATGGCTGTGTTTTGGGATTGTCAATTTCAACACAAAAATATGTATAAGTCCAAAGAATCCTTTCCTGCATTTCTGAACTCTTTTTATTATTTTTTTGTCAGGAACTTTGGGCCCTGTTCGACTTTGTCACTCAGGGATCACTTCTTGGCACTTCGCAGACGTTTAACACGGAGTATGCTAATCCTATCACCAGAGTGAGTTTCCATTAATAGTCTTGGAGTGTCCTGTTTTAATTTTGACCTTAAAGAGAAGAGTTTTGTCTAGCGAGTCCTGTCTGTCAGGTCCCGGAAATTAAACTGTTTCTAGTTTTTCATTCGATGACGAAGACCTGCTAGGGCTACGGTTAAACAGTTTAAACACAGGTCCAGATCAGGCCTAAGTAAATTTGTGTCAAATCATCTATAAATTTAACCTCCAAACTTGTCCTTAATCGTAAAATATATTTTGCAGTTATTTTCAATAATTAGAAGTTCCATCATTCATAATTCTCTTTTTTTTTTTTTCAGGCGAGAGAAAAAGATGCAACAGGCGGTGAGCGTGTCCTTGGCAACCAGATGGCCGAAAGTCTACGAGAACTGATAGCTCCGTACTTTCTACGACGTACCAAGGCGGACGTGGTCAAACGTCGCAATGAGAAGGAGAAAATGATGCCGGAAACCGAGGAGATGGATGGCGAAACGCATCAAACGGAAGAAAGGTGTGATGAAAACCAAACATTCTTGTACCCTTTTTATTTATATTTTGTTTTCTTGTTGCTATAAACAAAAAGGAAATCTATCCCCCAAGCGTCGTGCCATTGTTCTATTCTAAATTACCTTAACTTTTTTTACCTGGTTTGTTTCAACCCAGAGCTCCCGAGTTCCCCACGTTGAACAGGAAGAACGACTTCGTCATTTGGCTTCAATTGACGCCGGCGCAGATCAAAATCTACCGCGATTTCATCTCACTGGACCAAGTCAAAGAGGTAATTTAGTTTCAAAGCAATAGTAATAGTGCCACATGTGGATGGAAATATCCGACCTCCACTGTATCGTCCGAGATCTGATGGATTTTTATTTTTTCGACAGCTACTCATGACGAGCCGCTCGCCTCTAGTGGAACTGACCATTCTAAAGAAGCTCTGCGATCACCCCCGCCTCTTACCCGTCAGAGCTTGCATTCAGCTGGGACTGGAACAAGCCAACACAACATGGTAAAGCCACACCGAGTTTAACTGCTCCGAAAATCTGCGACAAAAAAAAACACTTAGGTTATCCGTTTTGAATATTTGTTAAGTTTAACGCCGGATGAAATTCCCAAAAATGGACGATTCCACTGAAAAATTTCTTGGCTTTTTTTTTTTCATTTGAACCTGTTCCCTGGGACTTTGGGTTTCGTGCAAGGAGGTGACATGTAGTAAGATTGTAGCACCGCGCTCCGACCGTGATTGATTGGCATTTCCCTCGTTCACCGACAGGGCTGACGATGTTGACGAGATGGATGACGCTAAGACGTCGTCTGCTAGTGACGTCATCGCGTCCATCGCCGACAGCGTCCTGTTGGGGGAGGCCACCAAGCTGCAGTTCCTCGTCAGCCTGCTGACCAATCTCAAGCAGGAGGGCCATCGGACGTTGGTCTTCAGTCAGTCGCGCAAGATGCTGGACATCATCGAGAAGGTCTTGAAGAATAAGGTTTGGCTTTGGCTTCTTTCATAAGCAATCCTGTTTGAGCAATAGTTCGAGCAATAGCCTTTGCTAGCCTTTGGTTTTATGCAACTCTTTGCCAAGGACGGTCCTGACTTTGTCAGGGGGGGTCCTCACTTTGCCGAGGGCGGTCCTCACTTTGTCGGAGGGCGGTCCTCACTTTGTCGGAGGGCGGTCCTCACTTTGT
>JAVCKS010079276.1:13936-34286 GCA_032273685.1 Pteraster tesselatus | reverse complement strand
ATACGCTGGAAAGATTGAACCAGGTTTAGCAGACAACAATGTCTTATCAAACACACTGGAAAAAGTGAACAAGGTTTGGCAAAGAACAAACACCTCCAGACAAGATATATCATTAACGTTATGTAAACTACTTCACTACATGTACAACAATAAGACATTACCCATCCAGTCACTAGCATCATCACTCCTTATCTTTTTAGTAGGAGGCCCATCCTAGGGAATACATCAAACAATAAAGCATGCAATTTGACCAAGTGTTTGCTTATTGTCTCTTATTGTCTCAACTCTTATTGTCTTATCACTTATTGTCTCCTTTCTTATTGTCTCATCTCTTATTGTCTCATCTCTTATTGTCTTATCACTTATTGTCTCATCTCTTATTGTCTCATCTCTTATTGTCTTATCACTTATTGTCTCCTTTCTTATTGTCTTATCACTTATTGTCTCATCTCTTATTGTCTTATCACTTATTGTCTCAACTCTTATTGTCTCATCTCTTATTGTCTAATTTCGTCTTGTCTTGTCTCATCTTGCCTTATCCCTATTTGTCTTGTCTTGTCGTCTCCCTTTTGTTTCCTCTCATCCTGTCTAGTCTCATCTGTCATTGTTTGGTTCCATCTAGTCTTATTGTCACACCTCATCTTCTCAGCTAGTCTCATCTTGTCTTGAAGTAAGCTTAAAATTTTACCTCTTTCTTTTCTTCTTCTTTATCTTTCTTCTGCAACTCTGTTTTATCAAAGTTAAACATCGATAACATTAGAATTGTTAGAAGAAAATAAAAGCAGTAAAGGCCAAAATAATAAAAATCTTAGGAAATAAAAATGAATGATAAGATTTACCCGATGGGGCACCATCTACCACCTTCTCTGTGTACTTCAAGAGCAACGAGTTACCAAGACGAGATCCCAGAAACAGGTAGCCTTGATCCAAGGCACAAATCTATTGAATAGAAATATCAACCAGGGGTTGTATTTACTCAAATGTCAGGACATACATTTTTATTTTCGTACAGTGTGATCGCCCAGTTACAGTCCTAGGAACATTGTATAGTCTACTCGACAGTCATTTGCCTAGTCCTAGGACCAGTGTCTAGTCCTAGGACCATTGTCCAGTCCACTCGGCAGTAGATTTGCCTAGTCCTAGGGCCAGTGTTTAGTCTCCTTGACAGTACATTTTCCTTGTCCTAGAACCATTGTCTAGTCTACTTGACAGTACATTTGCCTTGTCCTAGAACCATTGTCTAGTCTACTTGACAGTAGCTTTTTCTACTCACACAGCATGTCACGACGCTTGCTGCAGCTTTGTCGAAGTGAAAGCCACGAACACTTCTCATGCAGTCAATTAACATTGTCAGTACATAACTGTGGAATAACAAGACACAATATCAGCTGTACTCAGTCATATAAAGTCTGAAGGTTGAGGCGAATAAAGCCTGAGAGCTAACCACAGTATCCTATCTACCGTTGTCCTTGGTGGCCCTAAACATGGCGGACACCCTCAACTATAGAGTAGTCTTCGGACTGTCCTTCGACTTCTATGGCACAGTCATGTTTTAGGGTCGTCACCATGGTAACTATTTTGGACTTACATTTCTCCTCCTTTCAGGGATAACACCAGTTTGTCGTACGATATAAAGGTTGCTTGCGCACAGTCTAAACTTATGCAAATACCTTCCTGAGGTCCTGAACACACACAACAAATTAATTTTATAGGCAATGAGATTATCATATTAAAAATGTGTTTGGAGTATATAACAGCATCACTGCCAGCATGCAGGCAGGCATGCAGGCAGACAGGCAGGCAGGCAGGCAGGCAGGCAGGCAGGCAGACAAGAATTCCGACTTACTTATAGGAAATGCTGTACTTCTCTCTGTAATTGAGTTAAGTGAAATGCCATATGGAGGAACACTCTGATTTAAGTAGAGCAGCGAGTTAACAGCTAGAACGAGAACACCGCCTAGATAAAATAGGTACACAACTTGTTAATGTTATTTCACTTTGGGGTAAATGTTCTGAATACCACACATGATTTTTCTGGTAATTTCAAACCGTGGTAGATGACGAACACGTACATATTTACCTATTGGTTTGGGTACTGCACACACTTGCACACAGTCATAGGGTAAGCTATTAAGAGCCCAGATGACTGGATGTACCTTCTGGGCGAGGTTCAGTGACAGGGCCACCATGGCGCAGGTATCGTGCCTCATGGCAATACGGCTACAAGAGATTGGACAGTATCACATGATATATACCAAGTATATAAAACAACTTTCAAACAAGGTGTCTTAGACAGGATGTTTATAAAGACTGTGCTAAACAGAAGTATGTTTATTAGCGGGGCTGCTGTGATTGTATGGATCAAGTAAAACTAGTAGTGTACTGGCATAATGTGCAGACTGTCAAGTAAACTGGACAAGGCAAGTAAGTGCACTGCTGAGTATACTCGCCAATGGATCTAGGACAAGGTAAGTGCACTGTCAAGTATACTCGCCAATGGTTCTAGGACAAGGCAAGCCGATGGTTCTAGGACAAGGCAAGCACACTGTCGAGTATACCCGACAATGGTTCTTTCATGCTGCAAGAATGTTTGACCTTACCCAGGCCACGTACGAAGTGGTTCATAGAGAAGAAGCAGAGTTGGTTCATAGTAGCCGTGAAGGAACTGGATATCAACAACATTCAGTACATGTTCCTCTAAATCAGACAGGTTGATGACATAACTCGGCAGCACGGTACGCCTGAAACAGGAAACAACGTCAACATGACAATTTTAATTTCTCATAATTTGCAATTATATAACACTTTCCACCAAACGTCGCAGTTTCAAATGTGTACAAGATTAATATTAGCCCTGGTCATTGGCCCAGTAGCAGTCCAATTCACTCAGGATGTACTTGGTACCAGGGTTGAGGGTGTGACTAGTACCCCCTCCCCCATCCACCTGTCATACTGAACTTACTGTGTGACTGTTTGTTCTGATTCCTCTACCAGACTTTCCCCCCTATTGAATGGTAACACTACCAATTTGGAGCCGTAGACTAACATGACGGCACAGCGGTTCTCAGGGTCTACACGTACATGAGGGATAAAGATGTTTCTGTACAAGCCATCCTAGTGGAAAAACAACAAGAATCTGTTAATAGCATCATCGGTGTTATTCAGGCTATTGATAAGAAGATTTGAGCCTCAATTGTTACAGTTAAACTGTTCAAATCAGCAAGTCATTATCACTGATATGACACACGCCTGTAGCAAAGAAGCTGCGGTTAGGTCTTTGTTATTAAGATGCATGCTATGTCACCAATATAATTCAAAACTTGAATATCTGCTCAATAATTAGCATGATCATTCGTCTTTAAGTAAAGATTTAGTTAAGTAAGAGTAACTAGTGTCTTATGTCCTCTGCTAACAGTAACTAGCGTCTTATATTCCTTACCCGTAGTTCTTCATCTTCAAAATAATGCATGGACAGCGTCTTAAGATCATGGGTGCTAGGATCATACTCCACGATAGAAAGCTAAGACAATAATAAGAGACAATGAATTGATGACCTGGTAGGAAGCAAGCCCTAGGAAGGTGCTCAAATACGTCAATAACTACTACCTAAGAAAACACAATAACTACTACCTAAGAAACTTGCTACTACAAAAGACTTAAATACCAATCTATTTTACTAGCAACTAATTGGCTGGTCCCTCCCCTAAACAACAAAAACGAATTGTAAATCCTGTGTAAAACTGATTCTCCCAAAGTATTCTGCATATATACTCACCCTCATTGTATTGTCATTGGATCCCATGATGATTCTAGTTCGAACTGTTTGTGTGTCCTACTTACCTTTGCATCTTTGAAGCTGAGTAGTAGTGCATCTCTACCATTACCAGATACAGACGTTGTTTGCATTGACATGATGTTGCCGTGCAATGAAAATGACATTAATTCTTCCAGCTTCTCTCGTTTTGGTTTAGTTGTGGTGCCATCTGGATAAATCCGAGAATCAATAATCGAACATTTGGTTGTTTGAACGTACATGATGTTTGAAAATTGGATTTGTGATTAGAAAATGAGCACACATATTTTAGGCTTGGGTACTTAGAGAGCCAAACTCCCTCTAGTTCAAATTCAGCACCATCAGCACACGTGGCTAAACGTTTCAGTCCCTACCTGACATGCTGGATTTTACTTGGGGTCAATTTGAAAGGTGTTAAGGATTCAGAAAACATAACTAGCTGAATGGTAAGAGCATTGGACCGATACTAAAGATCTGAATTTTGATTCCTCGAGGAACTATGATTGAACAGAGAAACCAGAATATTTACCAGCATTCTTCTCAGAAGTCTTTGCAGATGTCTGCAAGAAAAGGCCAACAATGATATGAAAGTTTAGTTTAGAATTATAAAATATTAGAGAGGGAATTTGTACAGCAGCAATGAATGTCAATATACTGTGGTAAATATTCAACCTAACCAACTTGACATTGGTCTGAGTTGACCTAAGCCCGAGCTGGTCCAAGTCCCAGTTGGCCTGAATTAGAGTTGGCCTGGGTCCGAGTTGGCCTGGGGCCCAGTTGGTCTGGTTCCCTGTTGGTCTTGGTGCAAGTTGGTCTGGGTGCAAGTTGGTCTGGGTCTGAATTGGCCTGGGTTTGTAATCAACATTACTCAACAAATGTAAATAAAACTCCTTACTTCAACATCATTGAGTAATCGGTAGACAGTAAGTTCTGAGGCTTTAGCAACCAGCAAACTCCTTTCCTTCGATGAGAAGAAATGACAGTATATACAATGTTCGATCCCTGTGGGAGGATGGATCTGTTTATGAAAGGCATACATCTTGGTGGCCAATCAGATGTCAAGCGTCGTAGTTCAAACCTGACAATTAATAACAAAATGGTTACATTTCAGTGAAAATATATTTAAAGAACTACATGGCTTGCTATTAATTAAATGTTTAAGATGAGTTGAGCCTTTGGTCGCACGTGACTTGTGATGAATATTTGTGGTATAAAGTAACTACAATTTGCCCTGTCCGAAGATTATTTAGTTATTATTATTAGGCTAGCCCTCTGTAATATATTGAATAACAAGCACTAAGGCTAAGCAGTGGTTTTTTGTGAGTTTTTTATTTTTGGCTGTGGTGGTCACTGGGTGCAGTCAAATTTACTTTACCAAATCATTGGCTGCTGATCATATTGTGCAGGTGACCAATCGTGTTGTGTCTAGAACCAAGACAGCTCACGTGTGACTAGTACTAGTAATAGTACTATTAGTAGTAGTACGGTGTGCATGGGCACAATAGCAAATAATCCATAGCCTTAGGCCTACCTCCATATAATCTGGTACTGCTATTCAGTCTTATCTTAGTCTAGACTGTACTCAGTAAATAGTGTGATATACTTGCTGTTTTTACTCTGCTAATTCACCAACTATTATCAATTATTAAGAATAAACTACATACCTCAATAGCACATATTTCTATGTATGAAATAATGAACACACTCCAAGTCCAAGCACACATGTCTCAGCAATTTCCAACGAAATAGTAACTGCACATTATGATCTTTTAAGCCCGCCCTCAAGCGGCCAAAATAACTGACGTTATTATGTGATGTGTCGCACGCGTACGGTACGTAATAGCTTGTTCATTTAGAACGTCCGTCCGTTATGTGTTTGTAAATTGTTTGTGTTATGGGCAAGTTAAGTGGCGGATCCAGCTGAGGGAGGTCCATGGGGTGCACACACCCCCTTTTCTTTCCCCCTCCAAAAAAGAAAATAAAGGGAGATACTCAAAAAGAGAAGAAAAGGAGGGAGAGATAATGTTAATAGGGCAGTTTATGCATTATACAACAATTGTATTGGGGCCGGGTCTCTCGATCACATTTTTACTAAGAAAAGTCGATGAGACATTTTACGCCCCCCCTTTGGAAATCGTGGACTCGCCCATAGACTGTTCTTCCATTTGGAAAGTTTTCTTTCAAGTTCTCCAGAGCAATTTCATTGCAACTAATCACATAAAACTCACTATACCATTTTATTTCTTAATCTTAATTAAAAGAAAATTATTGATTATTTAAAGAAAATATATTTTCTTAGAAAAATTAATGTTTTTCGTTTTTTATATTTTCTAATTAAACGTTTTATGGTACATAGAGGGCTTATCCCCCTCGGCAGAAACTTATTCCGTCGACGGGAGCTAATTGTCTACTAATTTGTATATCCTGGAAAATAAAATAAAGAATTAAAAATAAATGAATCTATAAATAAAGCTCAGTCGATGTGACTAAATGAAATAGATTGTCCACTCACAGATTCCTGTTTTTATTCCTTCGTTTTGTTAGCCATTATCGATTTCCACGAATTGTGACATATCATAATAATGGAATGCGCTTTGGAAATACCTGTATAGATATAGATGCACGCGTGTGTACGTGTACGTGTACGTGTACGTGTACAGGTACGGTACTACATGTGTACACTATAGAGCCGGGTGTGGCGTTAACACTTCGCAAGTTTACAACCAAAATGTCACATTTTTGTGCGTGTGACGTCGGGAAAACTGCGCGCGGTCAAATGTCACTCACTGGTACTTGACCAAATATTCAGCTGTTAACTGTAACTGATTGGAAACCAACGGTTGGTAGGCCTATAGTATTCGAGTATAGTACTGGATGGACTGGTCTGATGCGTTGGTTCTTTGGTGAAAAATTGTCTCTGTTTTATTAATTTTTAAACGAGTGTTTTCTCTGCTTCAATGACCCAGATAATTAGTTTTCAACATGGCCAAAAATACGTCAGGCATAACCAACGGTAATAGTAACGTCCTGGATACTATGACTGAAGTTAAAAGCAAGGTAAGAATAAGACTGAGCGACCGATGTTGCGATCACTTTTCCTGATCGATCAGGTGTTTGTCAAGGAGTGTAGGTTCTGTTGGGGTGGGTTCATTGTAGGGGTGGGTTCTCTGTAGGGGTGGGTTCTCTGGGCTTAGAGATGGGTTCTCTGGGTTTAGGGGTGAGTTGTCTGTGCGGTGAATTCTGTGTGCGGGGGGTTCTCTGCGTAGTGAGTTCTCTGCGCAGTAAGTTGGAAATAGGAAACGCGTAGGGGCTTCGTGGCTAGTGCAGGCTGAGTAGGCCTACTAGTACTAGGCCATGTACTAAGCGGCACGCTAAGGAGAACGCTGTCCTCGGTTTGAAATCTGCAGCTAGTAAATTTGTTCTCTTGTTTTTTATAAAATAATTACCATGCAGACTATCCTACAAATATAAAAAAGTTTGGGTTTTGTATTACTAAAAACTTATTTTTAAGTTTGTGTAAATAGCCTACAGCGGTACGTTTTATAAAACTTTACGGTAGGCCTATTTGGTACTTTGTAGAATATTTATTATAATTAACCTGGATTAACCTGGAGTAGGTCTACGTGAACAAATTTGAGCGTAGTGTAATGGCTAGGGTAAACTTGGTATACTCAAGCTAGCTGATTTTCTGAAATGGCACAGTGTTGCTGTCTAAACGAAATTTGAAATCTCTAAAACTAGGAATCACTATGTAATGATGCGACTTTATGCCGGAGTAGAAGTATCTTTCCTTCTAGGGGTGGGGTGGGGTAGGGTAGGGGTAGGTATAGTAATAATACATACTGGTAATAATGTATGACCGTTAACCCTAACCCCAATCCTAACCCTAATCCTAACCCTTACCCTAACCCTTACCCTAGTAATAAGGTTACCATTGGGCAGGGTTAGGATTACGGTTAGGGTTATACATACATACATTATTATGTATCATTGCTACTGTATAGGCCTACCTACCCCTCCCTGACCCTTGGAATGAGAGATAATAATACTCTGGCATTAACCCGCGCGTCATATGACGATTCCTAGTGTTGGCGATTTCTAGCGTTGGCGATTCCTAGCGTTGGCGATTCCTAGCGGTGGCGATTCCTAGCGTCGGCGATTCCTAGCGTCGGCGATTCCTAGCGTCGGCGATTCCTAGCGTGGGCGATTCCTAGCGTGGGCGATTCCTAGCGTTGGCGATTCCTAATTTCGTTTCAACAGTACCAGTACTTGCTGTAGGAGCAGGTTTGATTACTTGCTAACAAGTGAAGTAGGTTTTAGGTTTTATCTCTACCTGACCTCATGAGTTTTTCCACTTGGGTTAGTTATTTTAAAGCCTTCCTCATAATTCTGTCTGTAAAACAATTTAACTTCTGTCTTTACAGACCACTGTGTTAAAAATTTGAAGAAAATTCTAATTTATTCATAGATTTTCAATTACAGCAACAACAACTACACTGTATGCATATATCTACATTATACTGGCATTTAGCCCTTTAATAATAGATGCATTGTGTATTGTTTAGTCATACTACTCTGGTTCTCACTAACTATTGTTGGAATACTTGACCCTACAATGACCCCCTACCTCAGTAAGAGTTGTCATGGGTGCTGGGACAGTTTACTCATTCCAAACAATACTGCACACAAAGTAGGACCAACTGAATATACCTAACAATGGTTTACCAAGCACTAAGTTGAAATGCAGTGTCTTTTTCCCATGCTGTGTTGTGGTTTTCATTATACAGTGTACGTGTAATGGGATCTCACTACTAGGCAAATAGATACTACAAAGGAAAAACCCCTACAAAGAATTTGATAGTGTTTAAAACTCCCAATGACTGATCAAAGTTGTTTTGGTAAATCAGTTGAAAGAGGCATTGTGTAGGATTATGCCAGTTTGTATTTAGTAGGCCCTAAAAGTTGAAATGAAAACTTGTAAATGTTTTTGTCAAATAATTTTGATTGCAAGCGGGTAGTGGTAGGTTAAATCATTTATTAACAAATGGTATTAAGTTGCAAACTTAACACCTTTAAACTTGTGTTTAACAGGAGATCCCTTCAAGATAAAAATTCATAAAGGTTATTAAGATCCCCCAAAATAATTAATTTTTTTGTTTTGTGAATTTGAACGTTCTCGGCCTATTTAGACCTGCTATTTAAGAGGTCTAAATACAATGTATGTGTCTTTGAGGATTGAAGTTAACATGTCAGAAGCACTATAGTTTTTTGAGCATGTAGGACCCCCTAAATGTGTTGCACCCAGAGCTTCAAACAAACACCAAGGTAGATGACTATTGTACACTATTGTAACCACATTGTCCTTGGCAATTCAGGTGGTCAGTTTGTTTCTTTCAATTTGAGCTACTGATAAGAAAAGGACATAATGTATACTGTACATGTATAGAGACTGAATATGTACTGGTAGACTATTCACACACACACACATTGCTGTCAGTTATTGACAGCTGATGCATGTAACCTCCTCCATGATGTAACCCACAATAGTGACACATAAATACTGGTATAAATAAACACTCAAACCAGCTGGGCTGGCTACATTTAGGCTGTAGGCTGGTAACAACATAAACCATGGCATGGTACTGTAGTAGTACATGCTGACTCTAGTAATTATACCATACACTGTAGGTAGCAGCTTTCTACATCAAGTACAGTTCTAGATAGCTAATTCCATTTGATCATTTTGGGCACATTTTGGCGTCATTTCGTCCTAACAGCAGCTCTCAATATTATCTGCTGGCAGCCAAACACTATGCTGACCATTGACTCTGTGTATAATACTGTGTACAATGTGACTCATTCAGTGTACAACTACTAACTACATATGTATGTACATTGTAAGCCTAAATAAGTCGTGAAGTTCATTCTCTCTAAGAACAAAACGTGGTTCATTTTAGGTATTGTGATCAGTGTCTCATATCGTAACACTGCAGATGTATGGCGAGAAAGATGGCTACTAGTATTGTTATCCTTTTCACGCACTGTGTGGAATACGAGTATACATTTACATGTAGGCACGGTACCATACACCTATCGGTTGCTAACTGGTTAGTCCTTCGGTTGCTATGGGATAGTCGTTTTCATGGGATAGTCTTTTTCATGGGATAGTCTTTTTCATGGGATAGTCTTTTTCATGGGATAGTCTTTATCATTGGAAAGTCTGAGCAACACTAAAATAAAATACACAAATCGTGTAACCGTTCTCTACATCATGTACATACATGTACGTATTCATGTAGATAGTTATGATAAAACAGTCGGTAGCCTATACAATGTACTACATGTATACAGAATTATGCATGCACCTGTAGGTCTTATTAACCTGATCTGTGTACTATTATCTTTTGGCATGCAGTGTAAAAACAGTACCAGTATTGAATGTGCTGGTTGTTTAGCCAAAACAGCAGGCATTCGCCCATTATACTGTTAGGTCATAATAACTACGGGTACTGTACCACTGTGTGTTAGGCTGTATATCAACTATGGGTTTTCCTATTGCTGTGCGCTAGTATCAAATAAACTACATGTAGGTTTGTCCATAGACCTGCCCATTACTGTGTAACTACATTACAGTTCAAACCACTGATATGCACACACACCCTACTACTAGTACTAGTCTACACTGCACTGATTAAACCATGTAGCTACATGTAGCTGGCTGCCAGGTATGTGGTAATAACCCACATTCTAGTCCCTGTGGCATTCAACTTATTGACCTGCTGTGTTTATCACACTGCTAGATTATGGCTAGTGTTCTCTGTCTGTAGACTGTAGTGCATTTATTTACTGCAAGGAATTGCCATTGCTTTATCTAACAAGCCACCAGGAAATATTTCACTATGGGAGTGGATACAATATCCATGCCATATTTCTTTTTTATTTGAATTATTCTGTCAATGCTAATTGTGTGGGAGGTAAATTGCAAGTGGGAGGTAAATTACATGTCAATGCATGTCGGGATGGTAAAGCATTGTTGGACCTTACTTTTTGTTTAATATTTATCGCAATGCAAATTTTAAGTGGCCAGTGAACCTGTCAACCAACATTGGACCTTGGACCAGTCAACCAATATTGGATGCATGTTTGTACATGTATACAAGTTTTAATGGGACCATGGTAATGTAACACGTAATGTGTTACTGTGTAAATTACTTCAGTGAAATTAACTAATTGCAGCATGGAGAATACAAAAACAAAACAAAACAAAACAAAACAGGGCCTTAGTTTTCAGCACAGTGCACCCATCTCTTTTACATTAATTCAACACTATGTAAATTTAATTATGGCTATGTTAGAACCCAAGTTAATTTACATTTTCCTTTCGGAAATAAGGTTACCTTTTTATGAAATTACCAATTATTCAAAGTAAAGTACATGTATTTCAAAAGTTATTTAGAAATGAGGCCATGCTTGGGAATGTATACTCATTGGCTTAAACACTGAATACTCATCTGATTCTCTGGCCTGACCCAAGTAACGTTTTGAGGCTTCTACACATCATGTACAGAAGATTATCTTGTATCTAATGCTTTACCTGTCTTTATTTATCATTTCAGTTTGATGCTGAATTTCGTCGTTTCACAATTTCTGGTCTAACTCAAGTAACGTTTGAGGATTTCTACACATTCCTAGAGAAGATTCATCATCTGTGTAAGATTCCATTCCTAGTTGGCTACACAGACCCGCAGGGAGAACTTCTCCCAATCAATAATGATGATAACTATCATAAGGCACTCACCATGGCCAAGCCGTTACTTCGACTTATCGTCCAACGAAAAGGTAGGTACCTCTGAAATACCTTGGTTTTTGTATTGGTAAACATGCCAAGGTCTTAAGAAATGCCTGCGGTCTTAAGGAATGCCTGCAGTCTTAATAAAAGTCTGTAATGTTTGTTGTTTCGTCAGATGAGTCTACAGAACTCCAACCCTTCAATATGTATGGGAGCTCCAAGAAGAGGAGTAAGTTTAATCTTGTCTCCACCCCCAAACCTCTCAAACCAATCCTACCAATCAGCATGCCTCAAGACTTCCGTCGTGTCTCGGCCATCATCGATGTAGACATAGTCCCTGAGACACACCGACGCGTCAAACTCCACAAACATGGCTCCGAAAAGCCGCTTGGTTTCTACATCAGGGACGGTACGAGCGTCCGCGTAACCCCCCATGGACTGGAGAAGGTTCCTGGAATATTCATCTCGCGACTCGTGCCTGGTGGACTGGCCGAGAGTACAGGACTGCTGGCTGTGAATGATGAAGTGCTCGAAGTGAATGGAATTGAGGTGAATGGGAAGACGTTAGATCAAGTAACCGATATGATGGTGGCTAATAGTTCGAATCTCATCATAACGGTCAAACCGGCCAATCAGAGAAATACATTATCAGGCGGTAAGCCAATCTCATTCATACCGAAAATATTAATGAATGATATCGAAGACGACAGCGATGACGATGAAGTGAGAGACTTGACGAAGCAAACGGATCATCTCCATACTGGCGATAAGAATGAGACGAGGGACGAAGAAACTCATGTGAACCAAGTAACTATAAAGGAGAATGGTGGACTGTCACAGATGGATGAGAGTTTGGACGATGAAGACGAAATCTGTACTCTGTGAAATAAACATTTAGTTGATATTATATATGCTACTAAAGACCGCATGGATCTTTGACCTCTCGCAGACATTCGTAGGTAGTTGCCACCTACTGTGTAAACACAACTACATAAAAGATGCACTATGTACAGGGGAAATACAAACATCCAATCGTTGAATCCACCCATATGAAACATTGTGCTGTATTAAACACCAATTCAGAAGGAAGTTACGCATGTGTAACCAGCAGTAATCAATTTGTGTATTTTACTGTAGAACCGTCCTCCAATTTATCATACATTGTAATACATGGGGGAAATGTCACATATTTGTACATAGTTGTACATACTTATTTCTTTGTACTACCTGTTATAGAATCATTAATTAATATTATCAAGGGAAGTATGAAATTGGTATTTTTTGAGGGGCCTTTGTGATTGTTTGATTGGTTTTGTTGATAATTGTACAGTGCCTTGAAACTTCTTACCATATCAGCTGTTGAACATACGTGTAAAAAGCCAGTTACAATTTTTTCCAATTACGAACGTCACTTAAAGATGGAGAATGAATTCAGATTTCTCTCGATGTACAAAATGAATCGAGGCTATCAGCAAAATTTTAAACTAAATTCATGTTGAAAGAACATCGTAAACTTTTATATGAAGTAACATTTCTGTGCATACGTTATCTTGCCAGTCAATTCTTTTGTTTCATGCTCCTGCAAGTTCAGTGAAACACTGGAATACAAAAAAAGTTAGCAGTTCACCCGTAGACTAGTATGCATTTTCAAGCTATGTTTATCCTGAATTGTTATTGAATGGAACTGTTTGTTCCATATATCAGTTCAAAGCTATTATTAACAAGGGCCAGCCTACTAAATTATCAATTCAATTTTTAAAATAATTGTTCAAGATGAAATCAAGCAGTATATCTTTAATGCAGAAACAAGTACATGTACATGTATACATGGATTATGTACTAAGGTTGGCTATAATTAGGTTGGAAAATACAATCGGTATACGTGTACATGTGACTAATTGCATAACTAAAACCTAATTTGGTAATTTATTTTTGATAATTTGTTTTTGATAATTTGTATGTACACATGTAGATACAGTGTAATACAATGAAGCTTTGTTTTTTTGGGCGATTACTCAAACATGGTGTGTGAAGTGTACATTTGGTGTTCTGTTGTACTAAGATGTTAGTTTCTTTGGTGGGTGAACTTCTATCACATATATGATAATCTTGCAGCAAACCAGAGATACTATAGTAAAAGTCGTGGAACTATAGACCAGATTAATTGTTACTAGTCGGCTAAAATACTGTTGAGTGTCTGTACATGTACAGTAGTAACATATGGGTTTTATAACATTGCCAATACATGTACCGGAGTGTTTTTTTGTGGTTTGGGGTTGTAGAACTTTCAATGCAATTTGCTCTCCAGTTAAGATTACAAACAAAATATTTCATCATTGTTTAGTTTATCCATCAATCTGAAATGGCTTTTATTTGGTTTACGATGGACAACATTCTATTTTATCGTTGACAGTTTCAAATTGAAAAAAAAATGTGATAAAAGCAGCTCATTGTAAATATAGCACACATACTGTAGAATTGAATCAAACAATTATTTGTATCACTTTATTTATTGGAAATTTTTTTTTTTTCATTTAGAATATAGAATTCAGCAAATGTGACTGCTCCAATTTCTAACAACTCTTTACATCAAATCGAGTACGGTGATATTTGTAATCTTTTCAGTAGAGCAAATTACAAGAGTCTACCAAAAACACACTTTGAGGTAATTGTACAGCAACAGTACAAATATTTTGCTTTTAAATTTTTTAATCATTGTTGGTGTATATTAGTTTGTTTATTTTTTAATTGATTTCACCATCAGCTTTGTCTACGTCAATAGATGCTTTATTACAGATAAAGTCATACTAGTTTTGTTTAAATAATTTTAATGGTCAGTATATTTCAATCATTTATGTTAATCATACGTCATCATGCAAACAGGGCAGTAGGGTGAGGGTCAGAGTAGGGTCACAGAAGAATGAACAGGTTGCTGTCTGATTGGGCCAATTTAGTCTTCGCAGCCGGGGGTGGTAAGGTGAACAGGTTGTAGTCTGATTGGGCCAATGTCGATTGTCTCTGTGTACAAAGTGTGTAGCTCTGGAAAATTAACTTCAAAGTACTTTTTGTCTAGATATGCCCTTGCTCCTTGGAGACTGTACATGTAGTTTGTTATTCTTGGTTTTGTATAATTTATCTGTTTTGTATAAGTTATCACCGATTCCTACATACTATGTAGTTATCAACATCAGGTGTTAGAAGACAAACACATGCAAACACATGTGTATTACATGGTCACTTTGCCACATGAGTCATTATGAAGACCCTGTTAGTAGCCATCTTGTGGGGTAGTCTTGAGATAGAAACCACTGCCCACAAGATGGCTGCTATTCAATTTGAGTCCATTGGTATTCTAGCATTGTGTATGAAGTTTCACCTGTAATGGGTATATTTTCATGTACATTTACATGTATATCATAATAAAGAAGTGGAACACTTTAGAATGTTGTCGTTGCCTCACTTTTAATAAACTTACTGATTTTACTCAATATGTTATAATACACAAATCAAGGGTATAAAGTACTAAAATTTTAATTACAATACAATCTTTGATTAAAGCTCGTAAAAAAATTCAAGTTTATAACTTTGATTATATTTTAACTACAAAACACTTGTACCAACATTGTTCCTAGCATAGCTCGTCATGGGTCCAGAAATACTGGAACCCATTCCTGCCATCTTGTTCCTACCACAGCTAGTCTCGTCTAAGGAAAGTACAGCCCACTTTTGTTATTTGACATCTGTTCCTAATGTTCCTATAACAACTAGCCAATGAAGCAATGTGGTGTGGTACATTACGACCCTGATGCACTGTTGCTAATCTTGTCAAAGCCTTGTTAACCCCACACTAGAGACAAGTTAGATCTGCCATCATTTGTTCCTGGTTAGTGTAACACCTGTAAGGGATGTAATATATTCATCTCCTTTCTGATCTTCATCAAGTCAAAGCTTTTGTCGTCGGGCGTTGTCAGCCCTCTGTCTGGAGACCTATATCCTGACACTGGCGCAGCTTTGACTTTCACTTTCACCCCCTTTTGTTCCTTAAGCCATGTCTCATAAGATTTCTCTTTTTCTTGCACAGCACGCTGTTCATCTTCCACTTTGATCTTCTTTTGCTGTACTACTTTCCGTTTGTTTTCGGCTAGGTGACGTTCTTTGGCCATCTTTTTGGATAACCAATCATCGTAGGACTGTTTATCCCCCGATGCATTAGCTTTGTGTTCTTGAGAAGAGCTAAATGAAACAATTAGTAGACATTGAAAATCAGTAAATACAGAACAGGCCTTTGCTCTGCCTGCCTCTCTCCTTTTTGACTAACTGTAGTGCATTCCTAACTTATGAAACTAGAGAAGTGAACATGCTGTCGTACAGTCCCCTATGTATTTCTTACCTTGCATGACCTTTACTTGGCTTCCTAGCCTCAGTAGACTTTGTAGATTTGTGATAATCTTTCTCCAACATGGTTCGACTTGGTTCATTTTCTGCCATGACCTTATTTTTCAGTTCTTTCTGATAAGCACTCTGCCCCTCCCTTACTGCTGAGCTCGCTTGCCAGTTTCTTCTAGGAGCTGCTAAGCCCGTTCCAGAGAACTCCCCAGGAGGTAGAATTTGGGAATAGTAGATCTGAGCTTGGTGTCCTGCTAACCAAGTCTTCAACTTAGAATCGTAGATTTGATGAGCCAATAGTTCTCCAGTATCAGTGATGGGTTTTTGCTTGGTAGCCCTCTGCTGCCACTGGAAAAGAAATATCTGTCTCTCACATGATTTATGGCCCCACAGACCAGCCAGAACAAGGGGATTCTTGCCATCATTATCAGGGTCTTCTATCGTAGCTCCATTATTGAGAAGCAATTCAACGGCGTTGTTCTTGCCTTGAGCTGCCGTAATGTGTAAGGCTGTACGTCCATTAGGGGTTTTCTTATGAACATCAGCACCTGTGCAGGAGTAAACGAAAACAACTGTACATGGAGCAAAAAAGCAGCACAAGATGGTGACTGTGTGATAGGATCGGAATCTCTCCTAGTCATACCTCCATCAATGAGCTTCTGTACCAAAGACACATGGCCTCGATGTGCAGCAATGCTTAATGCAACGAATGCTCTCTCAGCTAACCAGGTAGCCTTAGTTCGCTCACTCATCTGTTTAGAGTTAGGAGTGCTGTAGGTACTATCCCTGGTCACACCAAGCTGTAACAACTAAAGCAACAACCGTTAGCATGTCAGTTATTTAGGTATGTTAAGCAGATACGATAAGCACTAGCAGCTATGTGTAACAGCTATATGTTTCAGAATTGGCTGTAGTTAACCCATCCTCGTAAACTAGTCCCTGTCTGGTAACAGTAGTGCCTTCCATGTACAGTATACGGTACTGGGTTTATTAAAGGGGAATTCCCATCCCGATAACATTTTATCTAGTCTCAAAAATATGTTGCGCACATATATGTTGTTTGAAATCTGTGCAAAGTCCGGGAAATTGTGACATATTTGCTGCACCTCGTGAAAATCTGTATCATATGCGCGCCATGTGCAGGTATTTTTTTCCTAGTCCTGGTGTAATTAAAGTTATAGATTTTGGTTTGGAAGGTTAAAAAAAGCCCTGTACAAACATTGGAAATAATTATACGACCCGTGCCGGTCCCCAAAGCTCAACAGCACAGTTATCTTAGTTTGCTGGAGATAGCTACATGCAGCGCTGCTGCCCAGCAGTTGAAATGCAGCCGCTATGTCACAATATCCCGGATGTACAGAGATTTTTGCACAAAATCTTCTTTTTAAGCAATTTTCTAATCTGATAACAATTTAATACATTTTCAGTCACGAAATAATTTCACACACTTTCATATTATCTAAACATGACGAGAGGGTGAACTTTCTCTTTAATCAGTTATAGAAAGTTGCTTAGCAGCTATATCTTGTAAGCTAGTTGCTTAGCAGCTGTCTGGTAAACCAGTTGTTAGCCGGTTACCTTAGAAGTATCCCCATCTGCTGCAGCTTGTACTAGAGTCTTCCATGTATACCAGACGTCTAGAAGAATGGTGGCACCAGGGACGATATCATGGTGTTTAACATCACTGTCATCCATCATATCAGCTGAAGAAGAATATTGTAAGTACATATTGAGAAGTAAAGCAAATGTGTTGTGTAATCCACATTAAAGTGAATTGTAAGGACAATAATTGGCTGCGTATCTTACCACCATCTAAGTATGTCAGTCGCTGTAAATTACTGGGTATTCCAGTCACGAATTCCATCTTAGCTTTCAAAGCTTTTATCTGAAAATATGAAAATACATCGATCAAATTAACAGCAATATATTTGATCAATATGATCATCAATAAACCACAATAAAGATGCACAGTTGCATCCATATTTCTCAGCATCCACATTTTTATTGATATACACAAATTGGTTTAAGAGTACAAACAACCCATTTAAACTCATTTTTTGAGGGAGGGACGTGTATGATATGATACCCAACTTACCTTCACCTCGTTGTAAACATCTTTGATGGGATAGGTCTCATTAGTAAATATTTTGACCTTGAGGTCAAAGTACTTTCCCCGATGACCTCCAATGGCGTGACCTCCACTCTTCTCAGCCATAACATTTCTTGGCCTAAATATGCAACTAGAACATAATAGATAAATAATGTCACTATGGAAACAGTTCCGGCTGATAACTTGTGTCATTATGTCATACATGTATAATTATCATTAAGGCTTAACAAATATTTGGGTAATTATACCCCAAAAAAATACTACTACTTACTAGCCTACTACTACTAGTACTACTATTAAGTAAGTAGGCCCTACATGTAGTAGTTTTAGCCAAATTCAACATTTCTTCCTCAACTGATTCCTAATTTAGGATTTTCCTCAGTTTAATTTCCACCTCTCACTTTAGGGTTAGAAGGACGAGACGGTAAAATAGCAGAAAATAAGCTGCCAGATGGCAAAATAGATGACCCCGGCCCAGTGCTGAGTGCAGTCACAGTGTATTCTGCCTCTGGCTCTGCGCTAAATTAATATAAATTTTAAAAAAGAGAACGTGTCGTAAACGGTTACTCCCCCAAATTCTATTTAAATTCCAACAAACTTAACTACTGGTACATTACCTTTCAAGTTCTGCTTCTGAGAGGTGGGGATAACTCTGGGATTTAGCCTGTCTTACGACACCAGCATTCAGCAGCAATCCCTTTTTGTGTACGCATGTTTTATTTTGTTGTCGTTTGGCAACAAATTCGCAATGACCCCTGACCCAATTAATTATACAAAGAGCTTGTAGGCTTCGTCCGTCCCATGCAGTCTACCTAAAACTGGGCATTATGATATCAATACTTTACTTCTAGTTCCTAGATTGTAACAATGTTTTTAATAAAGATAGAGCATTAGCAAACAACAGCTAGCTATAGGCTACATGTAGGTTATGTTTGTAAATGTATTTTTATGGCCTAGGTTTATGTCTAATGTAAATCTGCTGTGTATTCGTCTGTCTTTTTCCCAATAAAACTTATCACTGACAGAGGGCAGTCTTCGCTGAGAGTGGCAGAGAAATAGTCTGGTTACTTATTTGATTTACCTTTTATCACCACTGATCTCTACTAAAATATCGAAGAGCAATTCTGAATCTGAGCAAATTTCTGCTATAAACCTGTACCGATATAGGCCTCTAAACCCCAAACAGAATGTTACCTTTGAGATTTCTCCGAAAAAGTGTGGTAAGAGAATACTAGGGACAAGGTTCTTGTCGTCGGCAAGAATTTTCCACGATTGGGGGAAGAAGCCAGGCCCAAGTGCCAACTGCCACTCGCCAATGTCAGTTTTCCTACCTGGCCCTAGGGCTTGTCGCCAATTTGTTTGGAAGTGGCTATTCTTACACCAGATGTAGAATAAAACTAATTCTTCTTCTAATATAAGGCCCTGGGCTATTTTTAAACCATCCGGTTATGCATGCGAAGTAACTCATTTTCTAAGTTCTAATTCTAGACTTATAACATGTGAGTTATAAATTACAAATCCCCTCCTGCCCTTTCTACCATATTCCCACCCCCCGGCCCCATGACCCACCCCCCGACCCCATGACCCACCCCCCGGCCCCATGACCCACCCCCCGGCCCCATGACCCACCCCTGCACTGCAGAATTGTGCATGCTGTTTATAAAATGTGCATGTGTAAAAATAGCCTAGGGCCTATGGGAAGTGGTTTACACCGGTGTAAGAATAGCCAATTCCCCTATTTTATGCTCATTGTTTTTTTATGGTAGGCCATAGACAGTGAATATTTTTACGACGATCGTTAACATTTACATGCATGGTGGTGCAGTGGGTAATGCAGCCCGCTATACTATGAGTGAAATATACCGGGTACAAATCCGCAGTGAGTAACCTAACCTTTTTCTTCTTTTTATTTGATAAATTAATTGACTTCTATTCTTGTTATTGTGTGCATTTTTGCTAGGCATACCAAGTGAGGATGCTACACAGAGCTACACCACTGTCAGGCGGACATGGTCTTGCTATAGTAAGTCAATCATTGTAATATTTAATTTTGTAATCTTTAGTCTTCAGTCTTCAAATAAATCACAAATAATATAAACCAGCACCGTATGACGTGATTGTCATTCAACCTCTGTTAGTCTTTACTTGAGACCATAGCGGGTGTTAATCGCTAGGTGTCAGATGTCTATAGCAACCAGATGTCTATAGCAACCAGATGTCTATAGCAACCAGATGTCTATAGCAACCAGATGTCTATAGCAACCAGATGTCT
>JAVCKS010079165.1:0-22338 GCA_032273685.1 Pteraster tesselatus | reverse complement strand
TGTACATGTACATGTACATGTGTAGTATGTGCATGTACATGTACATGTACATGTGTAGTATGTGCATGTACATGTACATGTACATGTGTAGTATGTGCATGTACATGTACTCACTCTGTGCTATACTCGTGGCTAATCTGAACGATAACAATTCCTACATGATTTGTGTATAATGCAGAAAAATAATGGTAACATTGTTTGTGACTTACTATGAATATAATTTATATATGTAATGAATTTAAGTTTCCTATTTGTTCCTCTTGAAAAAGAAGTTAAATTACTTGTTGAAACATTCGTATCTTTGCACCAGGTAGTGGAAGTCACAATTTTATTTGGGGGTTAATTCTGCCATAGATCCGTTGATTTTCTAGGCACTTTTAAACACTTGAGCAGGCAGGGTTTCTTTCCGAAAAAGTAAAATCCAGTTGATTCAAATTAATTTAGTTGGTCCATGATTTAAAAGGACCAACAATCAATTTTGTGTACTTCAAACAGATTTGGTTCAGTTTGGTATATCGATAGAGGAAATCCACTCAAGGAGCACCCTGAGCCAAACGTTTAAAGAATCTTCGGAAATGATTTCCAACGCCATCTACTACAGGGCCCGGCATTTGTTTGAGATCGGATGTCAATATGATGTATATTTCCGGACAGCTAGTAAAATCTATCATTCTGCCAATAATATAGGCACGCCATGGTCTGAAAATAAATAAATTTTCTCGCTGGGTAAATTCAAGTTTATGTTAAGTGTCCAATAACAGATGTTCGCGTTCTTGTTGACCAAGAGATGAATGTAAATATTCTCATAAGATGAGTAGGATAATAGTATCGACCCAATGCACAGGTGATGCCCCTGTTTATAAATATCACATACACGTACATATACAAATATACGAAACGGTAAGCTTGGTTATATAGTTGACTGAATTCGAACAATCAAAATTCATGAACGCGTGCAGTTATACTGTTGAAACGAATAGAATGGTTGAATTGAAAGCTCCATTGTGAATGAACAGTTGGCCCAAACACCCCGAACTTGGAAGTTCAGTTTATTTAACTGGGATCTGTTCATTGCAGACTGCCATAAATACGCTTACAGTAGGAATAATTATTGGGGAAAATGTCAGTTGCATTATTATTAGAGTTATTGCAAGCTCTCTCTCTCTCTTCTTTCTCTTTCTCTTTCTCTTTCTCGTTCCCTCTCTTCTCTTTATGGCGAGCATAAGTAACATGTATTCGCATTAACTCTGTTGGCATCTGTTGGCGTCTCTTCGCATGTTTTGGTATCCGTTTGGCATCCACTTGGTATCCACTTGGCATCATTTTGGCATCCACTTGGCATCATTTTGGCATCCACTTGTACCATTTAAAAACATCTTGAAATACGTAAATATCTTAAAATATGTTTAGAATACGTTTAAGATATCTGTATATTGTTCTAACTTCTACGTCGGATATTTTACAAATAAACTACGGTAGCCATGCAAGGACAACCTGACTAACAGTGTTATTTTTGTGTATTTTATCGTCAAAGTTTTTAAAAGCCATATTGCTTTTACTCTAACCGTGGTCTTAATCGTTTTTGTATTGGTGTATAGCCAATTTTGTTTATTTTTGAGAATGGGGTTTATAGGTCCGAGTTTTTCGCTTCGATCTCGCATACCGAATTGATTTTTTCAGGACAATGGGGTCGGACCTCACTGTTGCGGTTCGACGTTGTCGGCCTGTCATCGCCTGAAGCTAGATAAGTACGAGCTTCCGAATAAAAGGCGCCCAGAACTGCCCAAATGCTTTGGCCGCTCCGTCCTTTTTTCCCCTTTTCGATTTTGTTAGATGATTTCGAGATATGTCATGTCTCGATGTGCAATTCGAGATATCTAGAAATACACTTCGAAGGTATCTCGAAATATATTTCGATAAAATAAGATTTAGGATATCTCTAAATGATTTGGAGATATCTTGAAATCATTTGGAGATACCTTTTACGTCAATAAAGTATACCTTCAAGCCAAATAGAATGTGAATGATTGCCACTAATGCTCGCCATACTTCTCCGGGTGCTTTACGTCATTTGAAATTGTAAAACAAAATCATATACGAGCTGTGTGCCTTTTGAATTTTGTGGTGGGATTTTTCTTCGTAATTTTTACATGTATCTGTGTTTAACAAAAAAATGTCCCAAAAATTATTATATATATGTGAATTGCCTGAATAAAGTATAATTATTATTATATTTAGCAGAAACTCGCTAATTGTCATTGCAACCATAATTATGCCCGACACTCAGGCATGGTGCATTGCTGTTGGGCTGCAACTGTGGTCTATTTAGAGGCGCTTGTGTGTCACCTTCTCGTAAAATATCGTGCTTCTTGAATAAGATAGAGACAATGAGGGGAACGTTCACATAAATAATTGATTCCTGCACTAAAATGTGGTTTGTATTTTTGCTAAATAAAAACACATGCCATTTTACCACGTATCTATCCGTACTATATAATCATTACATAGGGCCGTCAAAAGTTTTCAATTTGTTTAAGTTGTGCATAGACTGGAGAAGTACTGTTGACCGACCTCTCCTCTTATATACAACTCTATGGGGTGTAGGGCCTATATTGTTTTCCTCAAATTGTTGGGAGTCGTGGCCGAGCACAACAGACTCGCGTTCAAGTTCTAGTGCTATCGAAAGGTGGGTTCGGGTCTCGGTGGTAGCTCTTATTTCCCTGGGCAAGACAGTTAACCGTTCTTGTTTCGTGAACATTTGCATTGCTAATGATATTTTAGTCATTGCAACACTGACATTCTGTTTAGGCGCTGCATTGTTTCGTTCTCTGCGTATAGATATGAACTAAAACCTTAATTAAAACAAGCTCGCTTGGGTCCTTTAGCCCTCCTCCTATTTGTAATAATGTCGCTGTTTATAGCCCTCACGAAGGAAGCTGTCTCGGCAACTTACACGTTGGAGTAATGATATAGACAAGTATTAATCAGAAAAAGCTAAATATAGACGTAATGTAAGAAACGTGATTTTCTTGATTGGATTTACTTATTATTATTATCGTTTTGCTTTCTAATATAGATATTTGAATTTTTATAAGCAAAACATCCTAGTCAGAATGATCCGGAATGACCCTGGATATTTCGAGAACATTATGTTCCTAAAATAGACTGTGGACATAATTGAATGGAATGTACGTATACATGTGTCTGCATATTGGCTCAAGGCAAACAGGCTGTGTTATTTATATTCTTAGATTTAAACATAATTTCATTTTCCAAATCGCCTGAATTTGGAGATTTTAGTTGTTCGTTTGTTTTTCTTACAGTTGTTGTGTTTTTTCGATCTGTCCGGAAAAATTCAAGTTTACGTTGCTGTTCGGTAAATAAAATTTAAAGATTAGCTTGCTCTCTAAAGGGTTCTCTCGCTCTCACTTTTTACATGTATTATGCATGCTACTATTGGCGCGGTAGTTAATCACGCGAACGTGGCGGACGCAACATAATGACGCCAGGAATCGTCCACTCGTGGATCAGGACGCCATAAAGAGACAAAGCGTCAAGCACGATCCTGTTAAGTTTTATGTGAACAAATATTTCCACTAACCTGAGTAAATTAACAATGTAATGAATACAGTTTATCACGGTAATAATATACGTGGTAAAATTTACTCTGCAATGTCAAACAGAAGTAGCAATAGGCCTATAGTGGATTTTATTACGGAGTACGAAAGGGCTTTTTTATTTTTTTTATTTTTTTTACTTTGAATTGAAAGCTCTTGCTGGGTACCAAAGACAGACCTGAATCTACTTCCCAAACTGTTATTGAATGTGCAATAACAAGCATGCATGGAAGCCTGGCTCAAACATATATTCCTCCACCTTCTAAAAAATAAAATAATAAGAATATTAAGAAGAAGAATTTGTCACTCGTAATAATTACGTTTCCCCTAGTAGGGCCTATACATACTATTACTATAGGAAGATGCCTTCCGGTAGGTACGTAGCTATAGTCTGATTGGGATCAAAAACGCGGTATTAGGCTACTGCACTTGCAGTAATAATTAGCTAGCTATATTGCCTTGCGGTGTGTAGTATAGGTTTCAACGCCCGTGGTTACATCCATACTATAGGAAATTACGTGTCCTAAGATGAATCAATGCAAGCTCCAATGTCCCAGATCTTCAATTTCAAATTCACCAGCCGAACGATTTATTCGCGCGTTGTTCAAATTTATATACCCTTCATTATCAATAGAGTCAATAACAGCGAAGTGTTCTAGGGGAACGTGTCCAGAATATTGTACAGGCTTAAATGATGTCTGTACTTCTGGTAAGATGCAAAACACAAAATCTCACAGATTTACAATAAACTTACAGGGTTTTAAGACAATGATGGTAGAAAGCTTCCCTTAAAATATTAAGTTGTAGTTTTTGAGAAATGAGTAAAACAATTTCACGAAAATAATTTTCGTCTCATGAGACAAAAATTAATGTACACAGACTTACACGAATTTCCAGAAAAATGGCCATGTAATTTCATGTTTTTTTTCTGAAAAACCTGACGACTAATGAGGCTGAAACTTCTACAGCTAAATTGTAATAATTATATACATCTTTACTCACGGTGAGTAGGGATTCATTCTATGACCAAAAACCAGAAGTACAGACACCATTTAACTGTTGGTCCAGATTCAGCATTCGTCATTTCCATGACACTTTGGTAAGAATAATATGAATAATAATGTCCGGGCTTAAAAGCTTTTTATTTTTTCGAATAGGAGGTATCTAACTGTTTGTTCCCTTTAGTAAACTTGCAAAGCCAGATCCGTCTTGTCTTTATTTTTCCACCTGTTCACTATGAATATTGAAATCGCACATCTGTTGATAATCTCGAAAAAACTCACGTGTACCTGGAGAATAGTACCGTGGGAATTCCCATGAACGTTGCCTGACAATTAGTTATGAAAGTCACGATGTACGAAATAGGCCGTTCGCATAATGTATATGTAATTTGACATCCCCAACACTTGTCCGAGTCTAGCATCGGGCAAACTTTGTGATTATTAAGAGCAACCTTTGTAAAGAAAGTATGCATACAATTTGCATAATATTATACAACGGCCTATTCAGGGCACGCTCATCTTCAGCGCTATATATATGCCAACTGGTGCACTACCAGTATAGCCGTGCAAATGTGAACAATATTGCCAAGATCGTATTCTAAACAGATCGACCCGTTCTTCTCAAGTTTGATTCACAAGTCCTTACACCGGTATTTCTCAGGCTCATTCCCGTACTTGATATTCTGAGGCTGCCTGAGGTGAGCGTGATGGGAACACAGGTTCAAATTACAAATCTTTTGCACGCACGGCACGCATAATTCTCGCACAGGGATAATGTGTTTATATATAGTGATTATAGTGGGCAGCTGATGAATTGGGTTATTATTCCCAGTTCCCTTTAAAATATTTTAAATGTCATTACATGTTCGGCAACAGCCGAAACCTGTTAAAACTTGTTAATCTTCCCTCTTCTTCTCAGTGAAACTTCTCCGCAAAGAATCTCAAAAAATAAAACGCCTACAGACTTTAAACCTGGCATGTACTTAGATTTCAGCGTGAAAACATCTGACCATTACTTTTGGGCAAAAACGGACGTTAAATTTTCATAATTTGACCTGCTTTGTTAAAATGTGTCGCAAGTCGTAAAATGTAATGTCCTTGCAAGTGTATGCATGTTGTACACAAGTCTGGTTGTACGGTTTCTGTAGTGCGTGTTCTACAGTATACACTGTATACGTGTACATGTACAGTATGTATCATATGCTACAGCATAATGCATGTTGTAGTATTATTGTTTTGTGGTAATGCGCTAATGCACAATACATTTTGTAGCAACGTGTTACTGCATAGTACATGTTGTAGTATTATTGCTGCTTAAGTTATTTTTATACTTAAGTGTGACGAGCACTACCTTAAATGTTAAGCTGAAATATATTTACCAAGCTGAAATCTTGCAATGGTATTCAATACGGAATGTGTTACATCAAGAATATGAGGTCTTTCTTATAAGGACACCAACAAGTGTCACGTGATCTCCAACTAATTACAAGTGAAGTTTGAAGTGATCTCCACCTTAAAGATACTGTTTAACAAGACACATACATACATCGGAATGAAATGCGCGATCGCGATGAAATTGTGTATGTCTTCAAGCAAGGATGTGTTACATCCACAATTTGAAGGCATATTATATTGAAGTTATCAAGTGTCATGTGACGTCACCTTAAAGGTGCAGTGCGATCGAAGTTATTAGGTCACTTTTCCGAGATTTTGTTTTCACCAACAATAACCACAACAACAACCACAACCTGAGCCGAACACCGTATTTTTGTTTACAAACAAAAATATCAATGTCTAGTTTGTATTGTAATTGTACGGTTGTCACAAAGTCGCGTACGCTGTGTTTCCGCGTCACATTTTATAAGTAGATTCCTATGCAGTCATATAAACGTATAGGTAAATAGCCAGAGATTTGGAACAAGCAGCTGAAATGTTAATCCCAATTTAAAGGTTTTCTGAAATAGAAAGTGTGTTCTATTTGCTTGTTTTTGTGGATATTTGCTTGTTTTTGTGAGTGCGTTCCGTCTCCCCCACTGCATCGCATTACTGCATCACATTACACGTGTACGTCATTACAATAAAATCGTATGTGTTGCATGTAGGTTGCGATGAAGTAGTATTATGGTACAGTGATGCTATTTATGGATGAATTTGTTTGAAGGCGGAGCAGAGGGCCAAGCAAATATCCGCTTCGAAATCTTACAAGAAAGTAATACCGATTTAGTGTGTATATAACAAAGCTGCATTCAAAGAGCCGAACATTAATTTGTATTTCAGTATTAGGCCTTTAAAATCATTTGCTAGAACCGACTGTTTCAATATGACATATTCGCTCGGTAATGGCTCGAATACCTTAGATCTACCAGAGAGCGTATACCGGTACTTAACAGCTCATCATTAAATAGCTCGTCTTAAAACACATTCTACATCTGACTTTATCTTACATTCCCTGCCTGGTATATTTGTCACATTCCCATATGTTGTAAATAAATTTGTATTGTGTTTGTTCCTTGCATTTTACTTCTTCAGGAATATGATTTGTTCAGTCTTTATCACGAACACAAACCTTGTCTAAAATTGTCTAAATATACGGCGCAATCTATTATTACTACTACTATTACCGCCGTTTTCCTTTTAGTGAGCTCGGAGATGGATACATGGATTACTAATTCTAACTAATTAATTTATTCCATCATGCTACCGGTATAATTTTGTATATAAATGCGCCATATTTTGTTCGGGTTGTCATAGGCATAACATGGATGTATATTTAAATTCATTTTATATCTTAAACTAAAAAAATATATATATCCGCCATGCGCCTTATAGTGAGCACCCTTTATGTGGCGCCAGTAATAGCGGCTCATAAAATACACCATCGTGCGGAACCGAAATGGACAATAAAAATACAACATCATTCCTATAAGTCAAGTGTGTTCATAGACACTTGAAATTGCGGACTTCGCGTGTCTCGCACACACTAAATCATGACCAAAACGCATTGCTTCATCAGTCCCTAGCAACCGTTTTTTATTGGTTACCCAATACCGCATTAATTTTAGGTTGGAATTGATTCGTTGGACCCACAGGAATGATGACACATGCGGGGACGAATCAGATCGGAATTCGACATTATTTCGAAAATTCGGCTCCGGTCTGATCAAAATAGTTTGGCACCAGTTTTGTAAACTATTTATAACCAGCATTTTATCAACTCACAAGAACGCGTATCATAATTATTTGCTTTAATTAAACATCGTCAATTCGAAGCTGTGTTCGACGGAAGTGCATGGAAATAATAAGGGAAAAAAGAAACGCACCACGTAAAATTGTTTTTTTTTAAAGGAAATAGGACCGTCAATGTAAAAATGGTACATGTTCGGGTAAAGCATAGCTGACAATGTACATGTACAGTGTGCTTACGACATCACTATTGATGTAGCGGACGATATTGGGCATAGGCCTGTATTTTATAGGTTAATTAATTGATTGTGAATTATTTATAAATTAAATTTATTTATTTGATAATTTCATAATTGTTGATTAATTCGAGAGAACCAGTTTATGTTTTTAGCGCACCAAAAGGATCTGAATGGTGAACAGAATAAGTTACGAATTTAAAGGAGGCACCACATGGAGTGGTGATGGCGAGTGAAAGTACCCCGCCCCCTATTTTAAGTGTAATGTTTATTACTAACCGCAAGGGACATGGCAAAACAACCAAACAGAGAATCAGTTAGAAGTCAATTTTAATTAAATATAATAATCCAAGACTCATATACGTTTTTCTTTTTTTTCGGCAAAAGAGACGACATTCAGGGTATATCGGTTACGCACGAAGTCGATCATAATTAAGAAATTCTGCCAGCTTTGTTTGTATGCATGTACTCATACCAAACACCAAGATCTCCTACATACGATGAAGACGATTACTCGCTGTCGGTCGCGTAGTAGGGGATTCTGCACTGGCGTCATCTACAGACCAATACAAAAACAAGACCGTCGGTAAACTCAACGGGAAATTCCTACATGTAATGCGAAACTACATGTGATTTCCTCTGATACCCACGATGTAATCATATCCATCTAATACCGATCAAAGGGTAATGCATGCACCTAGCGCAATTCAGACATCGCAAAATGCGTCAGCCAGGCCAAAGATGTTTCCCAGTTTGTCAACGCTTCAAAGCCGTAGGCCTATTTATTACAGTAAAAGGGTATTACTTCTTCCAAAAGTGTGTATACAAAATGGAAAACTTCTTAATCTACTTGTCAGTAAGAACAGTGAAGACATTAAAAAAAATTGTTTGAAATTTAAGGTTTAATATAAGGTTTGTACTCAGTTGATACGTAATTAAATAGTGATTTTGTTTGTGATTAAAAGACAAATCTAATGAAATGCATTATAGTATTAAAACTGATACTTCTATGTCGTGGCTTAGCAAGGCCAGGTTGTTTAGAACAGGTTTTGTCCGTGTGTCTGTACCTCTGCATGTCTGTCCCAAACGTTGACAAATCGGATGCCATGCTGTTATGTGTATTGCGACAGACGTTACCACGTATACTTTATAAGTCATGTGTACTTGGTATTGCCATGTACATGTATATGTGCTGTGAATCCATTTCGAAGTTAAGACGCACTCTGTCCCCAATATCTTGAGTAAAGACTAGTGTATCGTGCGGCGCCTCGTTATGAATGCCCTGCCCTCCCTGCCCTGCCCTCCCTTTTCTGCCCTTCCCTGCCCTTCCCTGCCCTTCCCTGCCCTTCCCTGCCCTTCCCTCTCCTTCCCTGCCCTTCCCTGCCCTTTCCTGCCCTTTCCTGCCCTTCCCTTCCCTGCCCTTCCCTGCCCTTCCCTGCCCTTCCCTGCCCTTCCCTGCCCTTCCCTGACTTTCCCTGCCCTGCCCTTCCCTGACTTTCCCTGCCGTTCCCTGACTTTCCCTGACTTTCCCTGACCTTCCCTGCTCTCATGTGAACCCTCAGCATAGGGATAGATGTATAGTGTGATTTGACACCCATACTGAAGCGAAACTTTTTAGAACAAGTCTGTTGAAACTAAACATTCTTGAACAATCGTCAGATGAGTCCTTGACATAAGATGGTTGTTCAGTGGGACAATCACAAGCTGAAACTAGGGCGGCTATAGGATTGTCAGGTTTGTGATTTTTGGGCAAGAGTAAAAACCCTGCCGTGCGTGGACATGAGATGCGACGATCAGATTCATAGCACTGTTTATGAGTTCGCCTTGGTTAATTATCTCTTTAACAGTTTGGTTTTCGGCTGTTATATTACGATCTACTTCTTTATAAGCCGTTGTGTCAGACAGTTGACGTTGGGTTCCTGGATGTATAGATCCCTTTGCCAAACTACAGTAACATCCCCTTTATCAGCTCTCTTGATGACAGTGGAGCGGTTGTTACGTAGCGTCTGCAATGCATTCTTTAGTTCTTCAAGAGTGATATTGGGCCTGCTGGGTTTAGAAAAGTCAATTTGATCTATTTCGATTCTACATCTATTGATGACATAGTCTAGGGTTCTGTTAAAACCAGGCATAGGACACCATTTGGATCGCTTAGGGCATCGTGCTTCGAAGAGATCTGACTGTACCTGTGTATTAGGACGTTTATGTCATAGAATCCTTTGTAGTACTGACATAACTCCGATTGTGGTTTTAGGCGTAAATGTCTATAGAAAGCGTCTCTTCTAGTGGCAAATTCATTAACGTGTGTATTGATGGGAACGAAGTTAAGCCCACGCTGAAGGATGCCACGTTCACTTTCAGTGAGTGGGAGACTGATGGTATAAATTATGGTAACTACAAGTTTCTTATGATGTTCAAGGATTGATTTAGCTATCTTACGATTGTGTGAACCGGCCAAGGAGGACTTATTTGAATCTGTACGTTGCTTTAAACCGTCATATAATTCTTGGTTAATCTTACGCGATACACACTCCGATGGTCATTACGACGAATTCAATTTACAGATTAAATCACTTAGCTCGTTATCTAAGCGTTCGATACGCTTACCATAAGTAAACATGTGCTAAGAAAGATAGAGTGATAGCTGCAAGCACAGTGCAACTCTCCGTAACTGAGCGCCGCCGTGTTTCCATGACACTCATTCCCAGGAAATTGCATTATTCTTATTGCGAACTTCACAGTAAATGTGGGCACAGGGTCACAACTTAAATATTGCACAATGTTTTGTACAATATGTTTGGTCAAACATTGCTTTATACCGGTATTTCATCTAAAGAATGATATATCTATAATATTAAAGAGGATGTGCCGTGCTGAAAAATGTTTTTCTGAAGATGGTCTAATATCGTAGGACGTACCTAATTTAAACGTATACAAATTTGGTGTCTGGTTTTAGCGTGCGTAGTTGTTCGGGAAAAAATACTTTGTAGGGTTGTTTTCTTACCAGCGCCAGGCAAAATATAAAAAAAAAACGTCGGCTCCTCCAAAGAATTGTAACGTCTAAGTACGTAGTTCTGTGTCCAACGACTATTTACTGTTTACACTCCATTATATACACGTGGAGTTATATTGCGCCAGAATTATGCACACACAGGGGATACGTATAATGACGAAAGCTTTTGTCTTGATTTGTAGCCTGCCCTCATTCATGATATTTTGACCAGTGGCACGAGAAATTACACACAAAACTCATATTTTACTGACATATTATTACAAACAAATCAATAATTTAACTTAAAATGGAATATCTAAACAGAAACTACCGAATAACGCCCACTTCTGTCAGCACGGCACTTCCTCCTTAAAGTTTCAAAGTTTTGTCACCTTTTACGCTGCAGCCCAGTGAAAAGGTAATTGAGTGGTTCCATAAATTAGGGTACCAATTTGTGACGGTATCCCCTCTTACGTTGGGAAATGTAACACCTAATTACTTCTAATTGTTTAGAGTATTTGCAGTCGTGTTTGAATCTGAATCAAAAGGCAATACTAACATTTTTATATTCAAACACAACAATATTATTAAGAGTCATATTATTAAAATAATAATGGATCCATTTCACGACGTAAGAGGGGACATAAAAAAGTTGTTGAGCGTTCCCGCCCGACCCTACAAAACACGACCGACATGAATTTGTTTTTATTTTTTATTTTGAAAAAACTGCATGCGCAGTGCGCCCTGGGCTGAGCGTTTTGAGTGCTCAGGGAATATCGCCCATTCTGCAATCCTCATACAAAGAGCGTACTACTATACTAGCTATGAAATGATATGCATCCACTGTGATACCGAGGAGAACTTGGAGGAAAGAGCAGAGCATTACCCTTAATGCAAAGCCAGTGCCAAAGCGTAGCAGAAATCTTGTTAATAATAAATAGGTGTCAAAGTGCCAAGGGTATTATGTCTTGTTCTGAGCTATCCACGCATCACACGGGCTTGCCAGTCATGCCAATACTCTGTGATTTATCCCCGGTGAGTTAGAGTGAAGAAATACAACAATTTTGAGAAGAAAGTAGTCTTTATTTCATATTTTGACATGTCAACAAAACTCAATGGAAAGTAGGAAAAAAAAAACAAAAAAAAACAACCTCCCTTCCTACCCGAACTTTAAAAAAAATTAAGGACGCTCAATAACCTTTTTTTTTATCTGGCCTAATAGCGAAACCAAAGACTTAAGCCTGTCGTGCGAGTAACGAAACTTTAGTCACTGTTTGTTTGAACAACTAAATATACGGTTATGGGGAATAAATGTAACCATAAGAACCAAACAAATGTTTGTGGTGCCAATAGCCTAAACTGGTATCACATGTCCCACACAGAGCTATTCAATTCTCGTTTCCAGATTATACACTTTAAAGGAAAACTCCTGTCTGGCTTTAAAAATTCATAATATGATAAAAAATAATGTTAAAATGGTAACTAATTTTTCAAAAAAATTAATTAGGCTTTGACAATAATATAAACAATTATTTTGGAAGATCGAACTTGCCACCATGCGCGCCGCCATTTTGGGCTGGAATTGTATACACCGTATAACGTCTATCTGTACTATTAGTTTAGCTGGATACGAGTCCACATGCGTCCACGCGTGTACATGTGCCTTACGATATTCAGCACGTGTTCCATACGCCTCCTGACTATAGAGGACGTGTTCCACACTTGCGACACGAACATGTCTGAGATAGTAACACTACAACTGCGCACGCGCTGAGCGAATCTGAGATAAACACGGCAGTCTGGCACGAACATGTTCGCGGGTCTACGTGTGAATTGGTCACCCATCTCCAGCTTTTCACAGAAAATGCCAGTAAATGAAAACAAATGAATTAATTCAAATCTACGATGCGTGTGTACACGGGTCGTACCGTACGTAAGGAGTAGAATGGCGTGTGAATGACACAACGCGTGCAAAAATACATGTACCTGTACATACAAATACTACACGAACTATGTAAGACTATAATGTTAACTGAAAATGGAACGATTTCCGCCGAAGACGGGTACACTTAGTATATAAGTAATATACATGTATATGATGAAGGTGTTACAATTGTGGACAACAGTTTACATATACTTAGGATAAAACTATTTGACGCTCACATGATTTGTTAATGACAGGCAATTAGAACACTAAATATGTCTCTGGTATTATTTAGAAAATGCCTCTTTGTATTATTAAAATAGAAGTCCTATTTGCCTGTCCTAAAAAAAGCATGCCAGAAATAGCTGTACTACAAACCAATGAGCGTTAAATGGTTTCATGTATTAGCTGGTGGTCATAGCTATAACGAATTCACGCTTAACATTTTGTTATCCAGTAAATATCGATAAATACATGAATGTCACAATTGTGCCGGTCGTTTTCGAAGCGATAATGAAATATTGGTTGTATATATACATTTAGTTAACAATTATGCAACATTCAAACGAAAACGTTGAAGATTAAAATGCTATAAATGATTTAAAGCTCTCTATAAAAGCGCTATGTAAAAAAGCCGCAGTTATGTTTGATTTTATCCGTGAATGTTTTACAATACCGTATAGTTGCTCTGACCAGACATCGATTTTAAACATTGTCAGTAGTTTTTTCCCAGATGCTGAGGTGAGCAATTTGTTGTAACGAAGAGATCTCTCGACTTGGAGATTCACTACATTTAAATGATTAATTATTAATTCTTGCATGGTTTACCGTCACGTACATTTGTGTGCGACAACTTCCAGATAATCTCGAAATTGTCAATGATCTTGGTAGTAGTAATGTCCTTGTGGAGCCATGGGTACGAGTTAAAGGAGAAGTTACCCCACCGATATTCTAGAGAGGCCGTCATAACTGTCTTCAAAGCTCCGAATTATAGGTTCCCCCGCGAAGATCTGACTCATAGGAGCACGCACAGCACGCGGAGTTTTTGTACAAACACACGGCAACATTGTGTACTTTATTCATTATAAATTTCACTCATAAACGTGCATGATTTTTTTTGTATATAAAACTTCTTTTACCGCACGAGTCAGTATACGGATTCCGACCAATGACCGTATAAGCGACCGAAAACGGAGAAAGGAGACGGGCATAACCGAGCGCTTTCTCAACAAAAATAATTGACATTCTGGGGCAATTTTGAAGTACTGATTTGACATGTATAATGGTAAACTTCCCCTTCAAATACCAAATGAAATATATTTATATTTAATTCCAGCGAAATTGTATATATTTTTCTAAAGCAAGTTGTTCATTCGATTTGAAGTAAGTTACGTTTGTTAACACGCGCTGGAAATCGAATTGTTGTGCGAGGGAGGCGTAATATAAGTTGGCGCCGGTAATTAAAATAAACACAATGATGAATTGAATCGTGATAAGACTGAAGACGTTCATTCAGTATATCCCACAAAAACGAATGAACAAATTTTGAAATTACCTAGGAATAATTATAGTACCTGTCTAGACAACCCAGACATGGCATACCCGGATTATAGTTTACAATATATCTTTGTATAATACAGTTTTTTCCTTTTTCAAATATTCTTTTCAGGTACTCTTTTGTCATCGTTTTCTGTGTTTTGTTGCGGCTTCACCCAGATCAGTCCACGTCGTGCTTTTCTATGGAACATGTTGGCAGGTTTACTGCAAGCTGTTACGTGTATCTTTATAGTTGGCTGGATATGGAGTATTTCGTGGGGTATGACATTCTGCACACTTGCAAGTAAGTATACATTATACGTGTATTCGCCCCCCCCCTCCCAAACCCTCCCCAACCCTCCCCCTCCTCAACCTTCCCCTCACCAACCCCCCCCCTCCCAGTGGCGGTTCCAGCCTGAATAAAATAGCGGAATACAAAAGAAAAACGGGTTAAACCCCTGCTTCCTATTGTATTTCTGTATTTTAATCAGGCTGGATCCGCCACTGCCTCCCCTCCTCAACCCCCCCTCCCCTTCCCAAATTCGGGCAAAAGGTTTCAACATTTTTACTATAAAACCAGTTTGGACATTTCGAAGCAGTAAACAAAATATGCGCGGGCGGGACGTGATTTGCGAATAGCACCCTCTGTTGACATAATCCGACAATCCTAGATCTTCGGCTGATCGCCACCTCTTTACCCAACTCCTTCCATCCCCAACTCCTTCCATCCCCAACCCCTTCCATCCCCAACCCCTCCTCCTCTCCAACCCTCTTCCTCTCCAACCCTCTCCCTCTCCAACCCTCTCCCTCTCCAACCCTATCCCTCTCCAACCCTCTCCCTTTCCAACCCTCTCCTTTCCAACCCTCTCCCTCTCAAATCCTCTCCCTCTCCAACCCTCCCCCTCCCCAACCCTCTCCCTCCCCAACCCTCCAACCCTCCAGCCCTCCCCCTCTCTAGCCCTCCCCCTCTCTAGCCCTCCCCCTCTCTAGCCCTCCTCCTCTCAATCCCTCCCCCTCCCCAACCCTCACCCTCCCCCTCCCCAAACCTCCCCCTCCCCAACCCTCCCCTCCCCAACCATCCCCCTCCCCAACCACCCCCTCTTTGGCAAAGAGGGCGGTAATAACGTTAATGTCATATTTACTCGGTATTTTATGGTCATAATTTATTATACGTTCACGGTGGAAAGGTTGGTTGTATAGAATAGCAAATGTGACTTAACATTTACAACGTTTTAAACACATACAGAACCAGTAAATTATTATTAGTATTGGCTATAAAAGGGTCTATACCATGTCATAAATCATAATACAAGCGAACTGACGTATCCTTGAGAGATTTGGAATGCAAATATCGTAAATAGGGTGTACAATTTACAAATTACCAACCCAATATCTCGGACGTCGTAAAAGTACATAACCGAACGCCGGCTATTTTTGGAACCTTTGATATCTTTGAAAATCGGCATTGTATTTTAGCGATGTCAACATCTAGATAAAATTAATTTCTGGGAGATGTCCTACGTTTACGAATGCCATTCCTCGATCCGTTGTCATTCCGAAAGCGGCAGGTCTCCGCGTGTAGCCTATAAAGCTATGTTTTATTTTAAATACGCGCATTGCATGGTAGATTAACGCTGAACCCTGCATCACGAATACCTAATGTGTAATGTTGTGTTCTTGTTTATATACACAGCTGAATATAAATATGAGAAACGAATGCGCAAGAAACATCAACAGTCAGCCAGATGTACGCCTACCTAAAGAGAACTGACACATATCTACCAAGCTGTATGAATATGTTCCTTGATCTATGCCTTAACCATTTCTGGAGTTTAAAACTGGGTGCAACATTCACATTCGCGCGTCAACGGTTGGTGTTTGGGTCTTACAGCACCTCTGTAATATGTTGTTGTTTGAAAAGGTATTCATTCATGACTTGCTTTCATCCAGATCTTTGCCACCCATGGTCATTTTCGGGTTAAATAATAAACTACAAGCAAGTATATATTCATTCTGTCTGTGTCCCCCTCTAATGCGCAAAAACAAATTGAAAAAACCACGTCACCCCATCACTTTCGGAGATACCGTCTGACGAGAAAGTTGTTTTTTGTTGGGGCCTAATGCACAGATATGCAGGAAATACCATTGAATTAAAGTCATGTGTGCATGGTCTGGCAATTGAACATTCCCAAAATATGATATGACCTAAATACATGAATGATATCATGATAGCACGCAGGTTATCTGCTTACCGAATATGTTTTAATATATCGATCTCCAAAATCCACCCACTAAGTGGCCTGCGCCCAAATTATGCACACAGATGCTATATTCTCTTGAGATTTTCCACAGTTGGACGTTACGTGTAGGATCCATACAGAAAATAATAAAAGCTAAAGGGCTCACCCGAATATGAGGCATGTATGGCAAACGCGCCGTCTCGTTTGTACGGCCCAAAAGAAAGAGTGATCGTTAACAATCGTTACACAAGGTTGCTAACTTCGCCTGCTGCCCAACAATGCTAATGTACCGGAAGGTCATTACACGAAGCGGTGGCTGTTCACTTGTACTGCCGTACGTTTTTCTCGTACAAACAACATGGCGACGCGTGCACGAGCGGATTCCATTTTGCTCTGTAAGCCCTTAGCCCTGGATGCTGGATGGTAGAATCAGTTGGGAAAGCTAGTTTTAGGATTTGTGAAAATCCGCCAGTGGATCTACAAGATATCTTATAGGCTGTGAGCCAGACCCCCCAAATTTACCGGTCGGTACCACACAGATGGAGGAAGTCTAATTTTGATTTTTAGCAAGATAGGTGATAGCAGTTTATAACTCTCGACCATCTCTGTGTTTTCACCCGAAATAATATTATACGCCCGCTTCGCTTCGCCCCAAAAATTATTGGCACTCCAATTTTAGTATTATACGCCCACTTCGCTTCGCCAATTTGCTATTTCGGGTGATAACACAGAGATGGCCGAGAGCTATAAACTGCTATCACTTTTTTCATATCTAGGGACATTATATATTGCTAAAAATCACAATGAGCCTTACTCCATCTGTATGGTACCGACCAACCCCTTGGCTCATAGCCTATTAATAGTAATACGCTAACGCGTCTCGTACAAAGCGGGCTCGGAATCGGAACTGTACTATTTGTTTTTCTGTTCCTGTTAGTTTTCCGGGATAAACGGTAGAATCCGGTCCATTGGTTTTTGGGCGTTGGGCTGTGCGTGGACCGTAAACCTTGTATGGCTTGGGGACATCCCGGGGTGGTACATAACACAGGTCGATGATGTTCGCAGGAGAGACTTTGTTTATCCCTACCGACATCACCCATGAGGCTGTGCGCGCTCAAGATTCCATACTTTATACTTATTACGACATAATTTTATTTAATTTGCTAGTTTTAAAAGTAAAAAGATGGTCTACATATTTTGTATATTAAAAAGACGGCTGTGCTTGAAGTAGAAATCCGTATAGATTAACCCTTGTCTCGATTGTCTCTGTGGGATGTCGACTGGCATTCGTCGACTTATAAGGACATCCCGCACCCACAATTTGTGGCGATGGAAATTTTGTCTCGGTGCATTTGTGCCTCAAGAAAATTGTAGTAAAAGTCTTGTAAGCTGTGTAACATGTTATCTTCATATTTCTACCAACTAATGTAGAGAATTCTAATTTTTCATGAAATGTGAGTGTCCTAAAAACATTTGTGACCTGCCACAACGAAACCCGCAACAAGTCGCCTTTGGTGATATGGAGTAACGGCTAATCAAAATTAGAAATTCACTTACGATAATAAAATATGGCATAATAACAAAATATATTTGTCTTATTAACATAATTTGTGTATTAAATTAAGCTACAAGACATTCTTTAACTGAATATGCTAATAACTCATTTTTTTAAATCGAATTTTTTCTGGTTTTGTGGTGGTGGGTCACATTTGTCAAGAATATAACAATTCCGTTAATTACTTAAATTTGTAAACATTTTTGTTTTGTTTGGTTTGCTCCGTAAGTCGGCAAATGTGTGAAATGAATGATCTTAATTTCAACTATTATAATACAATATTCGTAAAAATGCCATGTCACAGCATAGATTGCTGGCTAAAGACGAACGTTTATGTTGTTGTTTACTGAAATAAACATTTGTGTTTGGCTCTTTGAATGAATCTGAAAAATCAATATCAAGAAAGATAACAAAACATAACCAACTGGGGGAAATAATCAACAATATATATATACTAATCAACAGTTACCAATAAATAATAAATTTGTATGGTTTGTTTTTTTTACGGTTAGTCAAAGTTTCGTTGTTCATTTCGACCCATAAGAGAAACCACTGTAGAATTTAACCAGCTTTCGTATATTATTGACAACATAAATTTCTTTGTTTGAATTCTTGACATTTACTATAATACCGTATCGATCTATAATCCCCCTGCTGTTCCATTATTCATTACGATACTGGATACTGCTTTTCTAATTTTGGAGATGATGATAATAATATTTTGATGCCCAGTTGCGTTTCCTTGAGCAAAGTTCCGTTTGATAAACAATCGAACCCTATATACGTACGTATAGGCTCATAGTAAAAGAGAGGTAGGCCTACAATCTGTTTGACATAATGTGAGGACCTTTCTGTAATTTAAAAATGTCTCCTTAGCAGGTTTGAAAGAACCTTGTTAATTCATGGACATGATTGAAGTCTATGATTCATTCAGATTAAAACGGCAAAGCTTGCCTATCTGGAAACGTATGTGGAATTTTACTACACCAACGGGAAATTGTAGATGAAAGAGAAAATTTAACGTTCAATTTTCAATCACGATAATTTACCAGTGTAAGAAACACCGCATTACGTGCTTTATATTTATCACCAGAGCTCGCTTTGATAGCAGGGAACATCTGATATTATTCTCGAAATTGCAATCGGTTGTGGATTTGCGCCATATTTGAAATAATATTTGTTATATAGGGCAGGGGGATTCCAGTGATGTGACGCGCTAATACGAGGTCATAGATTGGTTCCCGATCGTATCGCTATGGCATTTGCCCGTAGTAGTGGGACCGGGAACCAGTCTAACTAGGTCACGGGCAGGTTTCTGCCTGTCATGGCCGCCCTATACCGATCCTTGTTTTCGCCATGCCATATCTAGCGCCATCTAGCGATAGGATCGAGGGGGGTTTGGACGTACACCACCCGCCTTTCGGCAGATGATTACGCCCGGGGCTGGCCGGCGCCCTGTACAGGAAAAAACCGGACCGGATCTGGCCTCCGGTCTGGCAGAAAATGGAAACAGTGTAAAAAGATAAAGGCGTTTCCACAGCCCGATCCCGGGCCGGATTTGTATCACGGCGCGGCACGGCCCCGTCGCAATGGATCAGAAAGTCATTGCGGCCAGGTCGTGACGCGTGAAAGGAACCGGGCGATACTTGCCAATCAGGAGTAAGCACAAATGAGCTCGGAAAAACATTGCATACAAAAACAATGGCGGCAAAAAAGACTCGACGAACTGCATGCTATATGTACAGAGACAAAAATGGGGCTTTCTGTATTCGACGAAACGGAGCGAAACGACAAGGAGGTGAATTAGAAATTCTTTTACCCGACCAACAAAAAAAACTATCGAAACGAAATCTGTAACCCTTTCGTTTCGTTTCGCCTCGTTTTATTTCGTTGGGTAAGAATTTAGAATTCAACCTCCGTTGAACACAGAGATACCCATTGCACGATTTGTTTAATAGGCCCCAGCTCCGAGTATGAACACTACCGAACCGGTCGCCGGTCCGGATGCAGGATCCGGTCCGGTTTTTTTTTCGTAGTGTGAACGTAGCTTAAAGGGACACGTTACCTTAAAATCTCACGAAATTTTACTGTTTGGAGGAGTTCCTTATCCTTATTAGGATTTGTTTTTGCAATAAAACACCTTTAAGTGTGTTAGAATTAGTGAATGGTGATTAAAACAAAAACATTGGCCTCTGACCCCTCGACATCTTTCCCGCGAAACGTATACGTATTTCCAGCCGTCAAATACCATCGTCAGTGTAATGGGCAAAATGTGCGAAGAACAGCAGTTAGGCTGGCGCCGTAGCCAGTGGTCTAGTAAACCTATCAGATGAACACCAGGTATTATACCATTCTCTACCTCTCGCGACATGTGTATTTGTGTAAACACCCACACCGTTCACTGTCAAAATGGATCGCCCAAAAAACACAGCTGCGACTGGACATAAGACTAGTAGGAACACGTCGGCCAAATGGGAGTCAAAATCTTGACTCCCATAAATGGCGGACCGTGTTAGTTCACGAATAAAAGGAAAACCACACAGTTTTGAGGAATGTTTGTGTGGATCATTATATTCTACTTTTAAAACATCTTTCCGACCGTGTTCATTTCACATCAAACGCTTGTTGTAGCCCAAAGCGCCCAATCCGAAGGCAACGTGTCCCTTTAAGGTAGGCCTTCGAATCCCCCTGCCCCGTCGTTATAGGCCCTTGCGGATCTGACAAACGGACGGGACTGGACGGGGCACTGCATTCCCGGCACAGGGTCCCGAGACCGGTTGCACGGACAAAGTCTGTACACCGTTCCGGTAGCACCGACGAACGGACCTGAAACGAGCAAAAGAACGACAGATTAGAAAAAACATACAAATAAATAAGCGGTTTGACCGGTGAGGCCGCGCCGTACAAGCTTTTAGTGCCGCCTACGGCTTAGGAAAAGCGCGCAGGCGTACGAGCATCTATAAATTACATCATCATGCGACCAAGGAGGTAATTCGCAAGGTCAACAAAAAAAGGAACGAACAACTCTAATTTACTTCCATCAATGATTTACCAGAGTGTACATTGTAGCATTGATATGTATGCCGATGATACATTTTGTTATGGTAATAAAAACATCACTCTTATTGAAAATAAACTGAACTCTGATCTACATAATCTGACAAATTGGCTTCAGGCTAATAAACTCATTTTAAATCCTCAAAAAACTGAAATTATGTTAGTGGACCCAAACAAACAAAGAGCAGCGCCTTGGACATTTCAATTTCTGGTCCAAAAGATTAACAAGTTGACTCCCACAAACACCTTGGAGTAGTCCTTGATAACACACTCAACTTTTGTGAACACATCGAAAAGGTTCGCAACAGAATAAATTCATCTATTTCTTTGCTTGCTAGAACCAGAAAATTTGTCAACCAGCCAACAGCTGTTTGATTGTACAATGCCTTAGTGTTATCACACATAGACTACTGCTGTATGGTGCGGGGTGCCAAACCTTCTCTTATCTCTAAAATCCAAAAACTCCAAAATAGAGCCCTTCGCATTGTCCTTAAGCTTCCTCCACTCGCACCCACCAACCTTATATTTAGCAATCTAAATCACAATGACAGTCTCTCAGCGAATCCATTTGCAACCTGCCTGCTTTCAGGGTTTCAACCGGTATAGCTCCAGACTACCTGTGCCAGCGGCTCAACATGATCCAGCCTGGCAACGAACCACTAACCCGGGCAATTACACAAAGGGCAGGTTCATTATTCCCAAACCAAATTGTGAAAATATTTAAAAATAGCTTCAGTCACAGGGCGCCCTCTCTTTTAAACACTATTCCTTTAATCATTCGTTCATCTTCATATTCTCAGTTTCGGCGTTTACTTAAAGAAAAAAGGGTTTAATTATTATTATTTAAACAATTATTTTGAATGTGTTATTATTTTATTGTTTTTAGTTTTAAATTTGATGTAATTGTAGATGTATTTTAATATTAAGAGGGCCCCATATGATCAGCATTGTTGGATGGGTTACCCTCTATAAAGATGGTTTTAAATAAATAAATAAA